>JARKIC010001969.1:0-85069 GCA_029378375.1 Mycena olivaceomarginata | reverse complement strand
AGATTCAAGCACGCACTACTTGCTGTTCCACGTCAGGCCAGCCGGGCTAGCTAGAATCCATCGGGTATCAAGGATCCCATCCCGATGGCTCGTGCAGTCGAGTCGAGCCGATTGAAGTTGGCACGCGCTGTTCGCACACTTGAACAAAATACGTTTCGATGCACGAATCTGCAGCTGATTATTCGAGTCATTCATGCCTCATTGAAACGAGCACGAATTGAAGGGACCGGGAATTTCAACTGAAGGATTGAGCTGAGTTGATTAAGTAATAGGCCATGAAAGATGTGGACCGTGGTAACGACTCAACTTTGAGTCGCGACGAGGCGAAGTTTTACTCGAAAATGAGGTTGAAGTTGAAGGGCATTGAAGATTGAATTTGAGGCCGGAGCGGGTGGTACGCGTTGAACTTTGATGACACGCCTTCAAGTGGTTGGTCTGCGGCTGAAATTTGGAAGCTTAAGACCGGGTAGAAAGGGAATGAGAGGAAGGGAACGGGATCGAACCGGGGGGACTCAGACCATCGCCTCAGAGTACTTGGGCCCGGGTTTGGTTTCGAGAATCGAGTTCGACCTCGGCGTACAGAAGCCGGGCTCTTGTCGAGGAAATTCCAACTAATGACTTGGAGGAGCTCCGATGACCAATCGGCTCAACACGGAATGAAACCTATATAGACAGAGAAACGGGGGAAAGATACATACATACAGCACGCGAATCAACACTCGACACGCACTTACCTCACCTTTGATGGCTCATTAATTGAATCTCAACCCGTATAAGGGAGGAAAGGGGAAGAAGATTAGCGATGAACAAATTTCAAGGCGAAGGATCTGGTTTCGAATTCGAAGTCAGTCTAAGTAATTGCAGCAAGATGACTCAACTGGAACGTACACTCCCAGGGTAGTGATTTGTGACATTGGAACTAAAGTCTGGGCAGTTACAGTGAACTTTTGAGAGCTCAAGAACATCCTGCTGCGGTACTTCCACTTCCTGATGGAACGCGAGTCATGGGTTTTGGATTCGAATAGCTTTGAGCATGTACCGTGTCATGTATCTTCCATCAGGGTTCTTTGGACCGCCTCGGGGGCTGCATCCCACAGCCCAAGCATCTATTTGGGCCCTTCTTAAATCGAGCGAAAGCTGTCATGATCGGGCACCTGAAGACCTCTTCCTCTTCCCTCACGAGCGATGGGCGATGAAACCCTACAAATGAAGACCTCAACTCTGGATCACCCATAAAGAACCCTGGATTTGCCTCGTAAGTCGTTCAATGCCGCTTGAATAGTTGAATCGAGTCGTGGTTTATTCGCGCCTAATTCAGCTATGGCGTCTTTCGGGTTCACAGCACTTTACCGTGGCTGGTGGGACCTTCAGCAGCACCACGAAGACCATAAACCACTATCATACAACTCCGACTGTCCCGTCTAGTAATTCTTTTCAGCTATGGCCTGTTCATGAAGGGCACTGAATATTGCGCAGATTATCGACGAATCCCGATGGGAGATATAAACTTGCGGCATGAAATACGCCTGAACAAGCATTCTTCTGTTGCGGATTATCGGCATGAACGACGCAGTGTTCGAAGAGTATATTCTGCCAAATAGATCGCGGGGAATCGAGTGTGACAGTGGCCATGTATCACGGCGAGAAGGCGGAAGAGGTGCGCCGTAGTATTCCGTATTGATGTGGAGGTTTATTAACAGTTCTCAGGAATGGCGGCGGGATGTTGCGAATATATAGCCTTGCGGCAAGTTCTACTCTGCAACATCACATTCGCGTCACTGAATTCACCCAGCCATCCAATATTGTTCAGCTCTGCGGCACTGCGACTCGGGGGAATATCTACGCTACAATCTTTCATGGCGGTGCGATCCACAATTTTTGAAAACGACAATATTGAGAAATTCAACATAGATTTGATACCGGTTCGACAATTCATGGAGCTGCACCGGCACTCACCTATTTCAAACGTGTATATTTATGCTTACATGGTATGTACCAGCTATACTGTATGTACAGTACTTCCCACTCACGGATGCACATGAATTGATCTCAGGACGCCGAGTTCAAAGTAGAGACACTCAACGTTGCTTATAGACCGCTGAAACCTGTGTAGACCGTCCGGTATTATTTCCACTCCACTTTTCAACACTTCGTTGTGAGTTCACTCGCCTAGTTTGCGATCTTATTATGTTGATATATCTAGTCCAATGCCGAGTGTACATTCTTCATACGTCGCTCAACCGGCCGAATCTGTGTGGACCTCGCACCGGGAAATACCAGTTTCTACGCATGCTATCACCTGGATCAGAGATCCGACCAACCTGAATTCAAATCGTTGAACACCCCGAGCCTGGAGGCCGCTGTCCTCGACTTGTTGACATTGGAGGAATATCACGAAATATGCTATTGGCAGTTCTCACTCGGCCGAGATGTCTCGGTTTGCAACCCAATTAAGGTTAATCCTGGCGCATTGATTTCCTGTTCTTCGGGAAATCGGCTTGAGGATCTCGTCGAGATTGCCTTCCTGCCGCGAACCGACTCTGGCCCCAAAAGACCTCGTTGGGATACGGCCGGCTCGGGAGTTGTCATGGAGAACGGTTGGACCCGGTATGATGTATCTCCTCCTCTGGCTAGCTCTAATATTGTTCAATCTGCCAGTCTCAGCTCCAGTGATGCTGTAGCCAGGCCCACCATTTCACTAAGTGTCGGGTTTCTTTGACTGGGATTACTGGCTCAGCCAAGCGAACCATATATTCAGCCGCCTCGGAATCTCATCCAATTTTCAGGACTATGGTACAAATTCTGTCTCAAGCTGTTCCGCTATTGAAGTTGATCTGGCCCGACAGTTGTATTGGAGTGTGTTTGGTTTGACCTCAGCATTGCCCCAAGTAGTACAGTGGTCCTATCCGATGGATTCCTGTATCTCTGCCCACCCGAGGATTTCCAAATTGGGCCATCTTCATTCGAATGGCCAGACCGTCCGGCATATTGGTCCCTGGATCCCACGGGTGCCGATCCACTTAGCTTGGAAGATGCAGCTAACCTCGGCTTCCCCTCTCTGCGGCTCTTGACAGAGATCCGGGGAAGGTCATGGGACACCAGTGTTTACACAGGCCTCCGCCAGTTCCACCAGGCCAAAAGTTTTGATCCGGATAGCCAGAATGTCGCCCGGCATCTTGGGCATCCGCTGTTGAAATTGACTCGCGAAACACATACTTCATTCGCACATAGTGAGTCCCCAGTCCCAAACTCGTTGATATTCAGTCATGAAATTTAACAGTTGACAATGAGAACTGTCTCGCTTCCGATGGTGATGAGCCCATCCAGGTTGTCCCGAAAGAAGAGCCTGACATTGTATGTGAATCAGGGACACCAACCAGGGTAATTACATTCAATTAATCCCGGCCCACCTCTCAACTAAAGAATCTCAGCTGATGTGTCAAGTGCCTCACCCATTCAAGGCCTTGGAAATTCAGGACTTCCAGAAGAAAAATCGGTTTCGGGCACATTCAAATTTGTGTTGGTTGTCCAATTGTCGCTGATTTGTGCCTGGCATTGTTCTGGCTGTAGGACTACCTTTGGATTTAGGGGTTTGCGTGATTTCTCTGTTCAAGCTGGTCTTATAAGGACTGCTACAATCAAATTTTTGAATCATCTCTATTGTCTGCAATGGCCTCTGGGTTGGCTAAACAGCGAGTAACCCGATGATAACCCCAACCAAGATAAACCCGATAGACACTAGTAGCTTGTGTGTTCCCTGAGCAGTAGGACCAACCATATGGTGCCCTCCCTAGGAGACTGTATATCATAGGTCGGGATGCGAGGTGGAACTTGGAACAAGTCAAAGAGGGTATGATATCCACTCAGGTATAAAACCCAGGGTGTGGACGCAACCCGCAATATGATGGATAGGAAATGGGGCAGGGTGTAGACAATGCCTATATCAAGCCAAGGTAGAAGCCTGAGATTAGACGAGGTAGAATCTACTGTACATGGAGATTCTACTGAGCTTATATAGGCTTCAAATAAATTAAAGTGATCACAGTCAGTCGCGATCAGTTCCTGTACCGCAGCATTAAGGAGTGTTAATGCTGATACTCCTGGACTCCTCTGTGTCTGTTTCCGTGGCGTCGGAGGACTTTGGAGACCCGATGTTCGGTGATTGATGTGCTCAGAACCTATATAAGAAACACACAAATAACCCCACTTGACTTGAGAGCGGCACAGAAACAGTCCAGAGACTGTTCCAACAACCAACAAACAAATCAAACGGCAATATATGCACGTTTCCAAGATCCCGACGAGTTACAGCCCCTAGTACAGGGCCTTGTAAAGGTTGTAGGGAGAGGTTTCGTATCTCAAAGAGATAATAGAGCAAACTGCGTAGAACGTGTTTCTAGACACAGTGGAAACATTGTTTCCAAACAAGATAGATTTATAGCTTCGCAGCATGTGTGTGTGTGTGCCCAAGCGACAGAGAAACAAGTTTAAAGTAGTCCCGTAGACTCAAGTAAGGCCCCCAGTTTATAGGCCAAGAACGTTCACAGAGCTTTCCCTAAAGAGGTACTTTCTGAGCAACGCCAGCAGTCACGTTTCCAAAGTTTTCTCTTGACGGTACTTTCCGAAACCCGCTCCGCAAACAACAACAATAACGTTTCTTTCAACAGAGTCCCAGATCCAACAGATTCTCAGAGTTCAGACAGTTTCCAGGCAAAGCCCAAGTGCGTTTCCAGAATAATATATGATTCAGAAACAATTAAGATTTCGACTAATAGTGCTACTCTATAAGAGTGCGTTCGCCGAGGATCCCAGATCAACCCAATGCGCAAGCGTATAGCCTACTAGTTCGGGGGAAGATGCTGTGTCCATCGTAGAAACAACCTCGGATACTTATACAACCGCCAAGACGCTGTTACAAAGCCCAAAACACAATCCCAATGAGTCAAAAGTCCGTTTATCCGTCTCTTTAACCGCGTTTCCGTCGGTTTGTTCTCCCGAGCGTCGCCTCCCATTGGTTCCCAACTGTGAGCACGCCATGTTCCCTTGCCAATTACGAGGCAGGAACCCGTCAGCAACACCCCTGTATTATTCAGAGGGTGTGTCGATCACCGATAGATCGGCACTGCATCTCGTTCGTCCTGTTTCTGCTTCAACTCAAGTTTCCCCTTGGGTCCAAGTACGGAACTTGATAGTACTCCTTTGTAGGTCTTGGTAGATACCCGTTTCTCTAGGGTTTCCAGAAAGGGTTCTTGAGAAAGAACCTTAGAACGCCTTTAGAGTTGTGATCCGGATCCACAGAATAGCCGACCACCTGTTTCGGTGTATCCACATCCGATGGAAACCGGCAACTCTGGCAACCGAAACACTCGTGACCGAACGCGTCTCCCCTAGCGTCTCAACACAACACAACACATTGCCAACTCCCGTTCCCTTGACCCGTTTCCGTGTTTAAGTGAATGTTGGAAACAAGTCAAAGAAGTCCCTTGACTTATTATCTGGCTGCACGTTTCCCTTACAGTTTTCAGGGCGAGACTAGCCAATGGACGTTCTAATTCCTTAGAACGTCCACCCGTTTCTCTGTGGTTCGCCCAACAGCTACCAGGAACCAGTACTGTTGCATGGAAACAACAGTTTCAGCAATGAGCACGATCAGAAACACGCAAAATTACGTGTATCTAACCATGGCCCAATTACTGGCTTATCATCGGGTTTCCTAATCCTCAATGTCATTGTCTCCAGTGGTTCGAACCCTGATTGGTTTGCAACCAGTCATGCACTTCATGTACGCCTCTGCATCAGCCGTGATGCATCCAGGGGCTAGGATCTGTCTGTATGGGTTCCTAGTCCCTAACATCTTCTGTATCCCGTGGCGCACACCACCCCGGGTCTGTGGCTTTTAGAATCCGCGGTCGGGTCTCAACCATGAGAAGGTCATGTGGTGGCGTCATGAGAGTCCCATGCTGCTAAGACCTGTCTGTATCCGTACAGATGTGGCATGCAGAAAATAGAAACCAGGTGATTCATGACATCTATACATAAGATTCAGTGAAGGGCAAAATGTGTGCTCTTGCACACCCTCTGGCTCGACTCCGACACCACCAAGTTGGGAGGAATTTGGAACTGGATCAGAAAGAAAGAATGGAAAGATCTGAGATCTGACATTGTCGAGTTTCATATCAACCGGCTTGACACATCTCCCCAGAAACTCAGTAGCATCCTCTCCTTCTGTAGTTTCTCAAAGACAGACTTCAATACTTTCTGGTCTCCTACTACCTCAATAACTTCAGATTCTATTTGAGCCTCCAGCTTCCCGATTCTATCACTTATGCAAGTGAGGGCTCTGGCAAATGTGAGGTGTCTGATACGAGGCAATGAGGCGATATCTGCGTCCAGGACCATTTCAGCTAGTTTGGCAAGCCGTTCGATAATTGCCTCAGCCAGACAACTGAGCACGTAGGGAATATCAGGGGTGATTGGGTGCAATGAGTTTACCTTCTCGTGGTTTGTTCCTACCACGGGCGACCATCATCGGTATAATGAGGCTTAGTGAGGCTCTCTTGTTCTGGGTCCTTTAACAATCTCCTGATAGGTACATGACCTTCGCCACAAGACTCATTATTGAGGTGCGCTAACCCTTCTATTTTGCATGAGACAAATATGTGCTTGCCTGCTGCAGCTCCCCATCCGCTCACAGCACAAAGAACACATGTACCATCTTTGGGCAGCTGAAGGTTTGTCTTGTCCCAACACATTTCTGAAAGCTCATTGTTGTTATCTTCAGTTTAATTCATTCATGACTCTCAACTCGGTCAGTAGCACACTAGAGTGCCTAATATTTTTCAGTGTGATTCCGCTATCATTCTTGTTGTCTATCTTGTCCTGATGATCATAACAGAATGCTTGCTCTCCTTTGCCATGCCACTGGTTTTCTTGCAGCTATTGAAGCAGATTTTTAGCAGTGTGTACACAGAAGGGACAAATGTGAAGCACCTAATAATATAGTTCTGAGTGTCATTAGTATCCCTGCGCATAGATAGCTTTGCAACGTATAGTCCAAAAAAGTAAATGTCCCTAACGGAACAAATCTGGCCAAATTGGGCCTTTCTTGGGGGCAATCTGACCTTATTCCCAAAGGAGGTTATTCCTGATGTTGCTCCTGGTATTACTAGCACTGGGGGCAAGGGCCACAACTGTGGGTTCATGGCCTATTTACTTGCCATGGTGTTTGTCAAATTTCCGAGGTTATTCCCTTTGTTCTATTCTTGCACCGCCGCCCTGCCGGTGCGTTTGTTCCCAAATCAATGATATTCTGTTCAGTATGGGAAGGACTTACTGGACTATAACAGATCTTGGGGTTGTTGGAATCTGCAGCAAACTGCTATTTGTCTCCGGAATTGTAGTATTGGCCTATTGTATTGCACACATATATGTGTTGTAATAAATGAAGATATTCACATCCCTACTTGTACTAGCTATGGTCCAGTGTACAACAATTCTGAGCTTGACCATTCACGGACAGAAAAGTTCGGCTCCTATGCCGTTCCAAATGCACTTTTATTAATTCCCAATACACATAGCAAAATTTCATCTTTTCCCAACACATTTGGGGTCCAACAATTCTATTGCTTAAATCAAAGCCTATATCCAAGGATGAAATTGAAGGAGCTCAACTTAAGTTAATGCTGGACAGCCAGGTAATAGCCCCGGAAGGCTGCAGTTGTCTTGAATGAACACAAGAAAGACAAATGATGAACTTCCAATAATAATAATAATAATATATATATATATATATAATTGCCAAGGACAGGCTAGCCAGACTGCGTGCACTGATCAAAATGCCGGCCCAGCCCAGTTGGCTATGAGTGATTGCCTGTGAATAAAGGAGTAGAGCAGGGGCAGGCTCGTAGACTAAGCTTCAGCTAGGCTCGTAACCAGCCTGTCTACAGTGTTCTAACAAGGTGAGCTTTTTGCCATAGGCAGGCTGGTACTTCTCAGAACCGCCAAAAGGGCTGTCGCGGAGTTTGAAATTCAAGTGATCTTTTAAAAATCTTACTCATTTTGTGCTCAATTTTGAAGCTTATTTTTTGGTTGAAGCGGGGAAAATGAATGAAAATTGTATCCCTCCAATTCTGCCTCCTTACATTTTGTATTTGTGGGACAGAACACATAAAACCTGAGGTTAGTTTTAGTGGCGATCAACTTCAGACCATGATCTCCGGAATTGCCGCAGCTCATTGCATCATTGCGTCATCAGCTCACTAACTTAATTTCAAACTCCACCTCAGCCCTTTCACACAGCCTGAGAAGTACCAGTCTGCCTATAGCAACAAGCTCGCCTTGTTAGAACGCCGTAGGCAGGCTGGTTACGAGTCTAAGCTTCAGCTCCTGATGCGACATTTTGTTGGTTCTGTGAGTTGATGCAAACTCATGTGACAAGCTGTTCACATGCCTGCCTTCATCCCTCTATGCCTGCACTTTTATTATTCCCCACCTTTTTTCACACTTTCACCAACTTTTATTGTAAATTTTACAACTTTCCCACAACTTTGCTCACTTTTGAAGCTCGAAATAAGGTGAGGATCTCTGATGTTTTTCTGAGACACTAACAGATAACAACTACAGTATCCTCCCGAGTATTTGCAGTGCCAGGAATAAATTTGAAGACCCAGGAGACCAGAGCATGCAGAGAGATGTCTTTGGGCGTCTGAGAGCTGATGAACAAGGACAACAGTCAAAGTAAGACCGAGGGGAGAGCACAGCGAGATGTCCCTGACTTGGAGCTTGACGACATTCAAGCACGTAGACAAAGTGTATCCGAAATGAAATCTGCGAATATATTTCTGGGTACCCTAGTTTCTTGATGGAAAGCAAGTGCATGTGCAGCCAAGACCAACCAAGAACAAACCATGGCTGAGTGAGATCCAGAAAGCCTGCCTTGCTGTTAATCACAGCCAGGCACCAGCCAACCATCAAGACTCGCATATCAGCCTTCAGGCGAAATTTGGCAGTTTCAGTGCATATGGGCCGCAACTTGACAAGAATGATGAAATGATAGAAATGGAGGAATTCCAACGGAATTCAGAAGGAAGCGAGGTGGGCGCCGGAAGAAGTCGGGAAGTCCCGGGCTTTGTGTGACCTGGTGTCTTGATCCGTGATGCCAGCGCTGCCATTTCAGCTGCATGCTCAGTTGACGCTCAGTGCTCACCCGACGCCGACATGGCCGGGTCGTTCTCAAGCGCACAAGCACGGCAGTCTCAGCAAGTCCCGTGCCTCGTCACATGCTACAAGCATATGTACAGGAGGAGAGTACATCAATGGGTACAGGTTCAGGACCCGGGAAGCTCACCTAAGGGTAACTCCGAAGTTAGGGGATTTGAGGCCAAAATTTTGCGATTTTCGACTCCGAAATTAGGGGATTTCAGGCCCAATCGGGCCCACTTTATTTGTACATCAATCTCAAAAAAAATTATTCTAGGCAATGCAACACTGATGGACGTTGGATGGCGGTTTCTAGCAGAAACATCATGAAGGTATTACCACCTCTCAAAATCAAGGTCCCGGGTGCCGCGGCGGGAGGGAAAGCGAAAAAAGCGAAAAATAGCAAAAAATAGCAGTATCAGTAATATCACGTGATATCCAACTCCGATTTAGGGGATTTGAGGCCCAAAGAGCTGGAAAAGTTAGGGGATTTGAGGCCACTTTGACCGACTTTTGCCGGAGTTACCTTGGGCTAGCTTCCCGGGTCCTCAGGTTCGCAGGTGCCTCCCACTCACTCTTTCCACGCTGCTGCGTTGATAAGCACGGGATTTGTCCACCCATGAAATCTTCGCTTTTTCGCGTTTTCATGACAAGACATGTGCCGGGCTACGCTCCAGAAGCGTCAGTACTGAGGTTCCCAAGTAGCTGGCAGGGCAGGAACCACTGAGTAACGGATGGGAACGGGGAGGAATACTCTGGAACCATTGGCATGTGCTCGCTCCGAAACCTGTAGGAGATGTGTAGCCCAACGACCAAGTGGAACGTGAAGTCTACTCTATTCCCGCTCACGGAACTAGACGGGACGGACTGGAATCCTGTTGTGGTGCGTTGGACATGAGACGCGTAACGCGTTCTGATCATATGATCACTGGAAGGGGCTGGGAACATCATATCTTGATGGATCCACGCCGTCCCGGGCATTCCGGATAAGGGATGGTCACTAAGCGAGGGTCCGATCACTTGGACCTACACTCGTCGGCTCCTGGAGCAAGTACCCATACTGGGAAGTACTTTGAATGTGGTATCCCTGGAGAGCTACGGACTGGGGGCTTCGGTTCCAGATGTTCCGGTAGACGGGAAAGGCACCGGCATTGGGAGGAACAGCATATACAGTCGGGATCGACATAAGGGATCGGTTGTGATGGCTCCGGCACAGTCTGACCGATCGTACATGTGCACAGGATCGCACCAGGATGGCGTGCTCGACATGGGCAGCCAATAGAAGGACTCAGATACCCATTCTTACGACGGATACACGGAAGTCGGACGGATAAACGGACTATTTTACTCATACTTACTTATTCTTGGACGTTTCCATGTGTTTCAGCGCTTTGTATTTAAGTAGCGGGGCATCTTGGGCGACTTCACGGAATCACCCCACGGCTAGTAGGCGGCAACGCTTGTGAAACGGGTAGAGACCGGGGAGTTCGAACATGGTGTCTCTTAGAATTCATCTTGGCTCGGGATCTTTGTTCTGTGTGTTCGGTATCCTTGAGATCCGACTTGCCGTTGTCTGGAAGAGTCTGAAAGTGACTGGAAATGTTGGGATTGTGCTGAGCCTGCACTTGGATATTGGGATTGTTTGGATGTTGGAGCTTGGGAACGGAACCCACTACTGTTAAAGAGCTTGGGGAACGGAACCCACCATTGTCTGAAGAGCTTGGGATCGGAACCCACTACTGTGTTTACGCTTGGGATCGGAACCCACCACTGTCTGGAGCGCTTGGGATCGGAACCCACTACTGTTGTTACTGTTTCACGCTTGGAATCGGCATCCACCTTGCTTTGGAGAACCCCAGCACCCTGTTCTCGTTTGTTTTCATAGCTGAGAAGCTTTACATCATCGCGCTCTGTGCTTCCTGTCTGTTCGGGTCTACCCTCGTTCACTCAGATCTAGCCTGAACACTTGCACAGCAAGGGTTCCATACGCATCGACATTCTCGTTGCGTTCCACTAGCTTTCCTGTCTGTTCCGGTTCCATTCCGGTTCACTCAGATCAAGGCTCAAGTACTTGGACTTCATTCCAAGGACTTCTATAAACAATACAACGCTCTCTCCTCGTTTCCGAGGTCTATACCATTCCCTGCAACCTTTTATAAGGCCCTGTACCAGGGTCTGATACTCGTCTGTGCACATCTCGAGCACTTCCGTTCCGTTCCAACGCACTTCTGTGTGTAGGTTTGGTTTTGGTTGGTGTTTTCTTGATAGGTTCAGAGCACATCGATCAGCGTCTCTGTGCTGACTTCTCCATAGCTTCTACATGTGCTGCTGCTTGCCTGCTGACTCCACAACGCGAACCTCAATACACGGTGCCACTGCTCGACACATCCTGCCCCCTTGACGATTCACAGGCCCCGTGCACGTCGCGCCCGACCCTCGACCCCGACATGCTCGCTACGCCACTCACGCGTCACTGTACGACCGCGTGCGTGCGGCGCTCGTTACGAGACACCTTCCATCCTCATTCACTCCCTCTCTTGATTCTCCCGCCTTCCCTCATCCCTCCCTCTTTCCCTTGCTCACCCTTCACGCCATCCCTTCCCCTCTTTCTTCCCATCCCCCCCTCACTCGCTCCTCCTTTCCCCTCCCTCCCCGTCCCGTCCCGTCTCGTCCCACCGCTCCCTGCCAGCCCCACGCGCAATCGCACACTGGTGCTGATCGACCCGCTGCACGAATGTTGACCCCCTTCCGTGCCGACGCCGCGTGCACGCGGCGCAGCATCGTCGCGCAGGCGCACACAGAGCTGATCTTCCCTTCAGATGTGAAGCCGGCACTGTCCACGCCCTCCACCCCGTGCGTGCGATCTCCCCTCCTCTTCTCTCCAATCTCCTGTCTTCCTCGCCTCTCGCTCTCCCTCCTCCCTTAATCCGTTGCTCCCTCCATCGCTCCCGTCCGCCGCACATCGCCGCCGGCCACAACCCACTCCGCAATCGTCCCCTCCCTCCCAGGCTCCCTTCCTCGCGGGAAATACATAAGTAAGTAGCCCTTTACTGTACTACTCAGTCCGCATCGAATGAATTTCTGACCCAGAACTTCGCGACTCGAGTGAGATTGGGATTGAAGTCGATTCAATTAGCTTAAATTCAAGCAAGCACTGTACCTGTAGAATCCATCGAGCATTGTGCAACTTATCCAATCCCGATCGTTCGCGCAGAGTCGAGTTGATGGGAGTCGCGGGCTGTTGGCTGCTTCGCACACTTGGACAAGATAACTTCAAAAACTTGATCGATGCACGAAACTGCAGCTGATATATATTTGAACCATTGATTCCTCACTGAAAACGAAAACGAATTGAAGAAACCGGGAATGTCAACTGCAAAATTGAACTAGGTGAAGTAATACTGTGGACCGCAGGCACTGTGCCTCTGGCGGTGCGTCGGGCTCAAACTCGAACTTCCATGCTTAAGCTTGCTCGAAGCTCGCATCGCACAGGATTGCTGTGGCTCCCACGGTAAATGTAAAATGCAGCGCCTCGGAACCTGTCTCTCGTTTATTTTTAGGTGCTTCTTAAATCGAATGACAGCTGTCATACCAGCGCTTAAGCACTCTTCCTCTTCCCTCCATGAGCGATGGGCGACGAAACGCATACAGAGGAAAACTTCAACACCGCCTCTGCCCCAGAAACTTCTGGACTCGCGTCGTAAGTATCCAATGCCGTTTGAGTGGTTCAATCATGGCTTGCTGGCGCTTGATTCAGCTATGGCGTTTTTCTCGGGTTCGCACCACTTCACCGTGACTGGTGGGACCTTCACCAACATCACCACGACAAATTACTATCATCCCACTCCGACTGTCCCATCCGGTAATTCTTGTCAGTATGGCTTGTTTATGAACGGCGCTGAATATTGTGCAGATTTTCGACGAATCCCGATGGGAGATATAGACTTGCAGCATGAAATATGTTTGGACAAGTACTCTGGTGTTGCGGATTACCAGCGGGAACGACGCAGCGTTCGAAGAGTCTATTCTGCCAAAATAGACCGCGGAAAATCGAGCGTGACGGTGGCCATCTATCAAGGCGAGAGCGCGGAAGAGGTGTGTCGTGCTATTCCATCCTTCGATTTGAGATGCGACAACATTTCGCAGGAATGGCGGCGAGATGTTGCGAAATATATGACCGTGCGGCAAGTCACTCAATCCCTGACGAGCAAGGCCACTGAATCCCCCAGCCATCCAAATATTGTTCAGGTTTGCGGCACTGCGAATTCAGGGAATATCCACGCTACAATCTTTCATGACGGTGCGATCTACAATTTTTTAATTGGTGATACATACTGAGAAATTCAACGTAGATTTGATACCGGTTCGACAATTCATGGAGCTGCACCGGCACTCACATATTTTAACCGTGTATATCTATGCTTACATTGTATGTATCCGCCACTTCCTCCTTGCCAAATGCATATCAATTTATGTCAGAACATAGAGTTAAGGGTATGAACACTCAAGGTTGCTTATAGGATGCTGAAACCTGTGTAGGCCGTCCGGTATTACTTCCACTCCACCTTTCAACACTTGGTGGTGAGTTCACTCGCTTGGTTGCGATCTTATTATATTGACATATCTAGTCTGATGGCGAGTGTACATTCTTCATACGTCGCTCAACCGGCCGAATCTGCGTGGACCTCGCACCGGGAAATATCTGGCTCTACACGTACTACCACCTGGATCAGAGATCCGACCAACTTGGATTCAAATCGTTAAACACCCCGAGCCTGGAGGCCACTGCCCTCGACTCTTTGACATTGGAGGAATATCACGAAATATGCTATCAGGAGCTCTCACAACGCCGATACGTCTCGGTTTACAACCCAATTACGGTTAATCTTGGCACAATGATTTCCTGGTCTTCGGGCAATCGGCTTGAGGATTTCGTCGAAATTGCTGTCCTGTCGAGGATCGGGTCTAATCTTGGCATGTCTCATTGGAATACGGCTCACTGGGCTGAGGGAGACGTCATGAAGGACGGTTGGACCCGGTATTGTTCGTCTGCTCATTTTAGCCTATTCTAATGATGTTCGATCTTCCAGTTTCAGTGCCAGTGATACTGAATCCAACGTCACCATTTCACTAAGGCTCGGGTACCTAGGCTCGGATTGTTGGCTCAGTCAGGTGAATCATATCTTCAGTCACCTCGGAATCTTGTCCAATTTCGAGGATTATAGTACGAGATTCACTACACGCTGACAACTGTTCTAATTGGACTGCCAAAACAGCCGTATTGAATCATATTTCGTTTGAGATCAGCATTTCCCGGACTACAGCAGACCCACCCGAAGGCTTCCTGTTTCTCTGCCCACCCGAAGATATTCAGATTGGTTCATCTTCATTCAGATGACCGGACCATCTGGCCTATTGGTCCCTGGATCCATTCGGTGCCGACCTACTTAGCTGGGAAGATGCAGCCAACCTCGGCTTCCCCTCTGTGCAACTCTCCGAGAACATCTGGGGTTACTCGTGGGATGCCAGTGTCTACGCCGGAATCCGTCAGTTCCATCAGACCAAAGGCTTCGATCCAGATAGCCAAGAGGTCGCCATACATCTCGGACATCCGCTGTATGAATTGTCCAGTGAGATACACATTCCATTTGCGCATAGTGAGTTCACAGTTCTCGCACAAATAATTTCTCATGGAATGAGCAGTTGATGATCAGCATTTCCGTGGCGTCCCCGAGGAAGAAGAGCCAAGCGGGTCTCCCACAGACCCCGAAAATATCTTTGAATCAGCTAACGCAGGTCATGGTGTGTAAATTGAATTGGCCTTGAACCCGCTTTGTCTGAACTGAAGAATCATCAGCTGACGCGTCGAGTGCCTCACCCAACCAAGGCTCTGGGCACTCAGGGCTTCCGGAAGAAATGTTAGTTTCGGGCACATTCAAATTTGTGTTGATTGTCCAGTTATCGCTGATTTTGTGCCACGTATTGCTCTGGCTGTACGACCACCTTTGGAATCGGACGTTTGAGTGAGTTCCCTGTTCAGGCTGGCCATTATAAGGACCGTCACGGTCAAAGGTTTTGGTCTGCCTCCTTATCGTAGACCAAATTGTATCTCGAGTAGGCGAAGATTATATCCTCGGGATTCGCTGGGAGTTCAGCTCCTGCAGCAGTCCTTGGAACATACATCCTTCTGAATCATCTCATACATGAGGCTCAGTGAAGGGCAAAGTGTGTGCTCTCGCGCGTCAATAGGCTCGACTCCGACCCCACCAAGTCTGGAGGAATTCAGAGCTGCATCAGAACGAAAGAATGGAAATATTCGAGATTTGACGTGGTAGACCTTCATATCATTCGGGTTGAAATATCTCTCCAGATACTCAGTAGCATCCTGTCCTTCTGTGGCTTCTCAAAGGCCGACTTCAATGCTTTCTGATCCCCTACCTCGATAGCTTCAGAGTCCATTTGGGCCTCCAGCTTCCCGACTCTGTCGCTTATGCAAGTGAGGGCTCTCGCAAATGTGAGGCATCAGACACATGGCAAGGCGATATCCACATCCAGGATTATTTCAACTAATTGACTCGCCGTTCAACTGAATGGTTCTCACGAGAGATGTCGAGTGCCTCGCTCATAGAAGGCACTGCGAATTCAAACCTGGTTGTGGACGAGCTCCCGGTTTCGGACACCTCCAAATTCGTGTTGGTTGTCCAGTTGTCGGTCGTTCTTTTTCTGTGGCTTTGACATTGTGAATGAGATGACAATCGCACACCCACAATTCGTACCTCCAATAACTCAGATGGTGTTGTTTTTATGAACTGATGAAATGGTACCCTAGCATTATTTATTGCCGAACCTTTGGGTTTGGTTCTTGACGTCCCAGCATATCCCGATTAGGAGTGGCCGTGCCCCCCAACTTTTATTCACTTTTTGAAGCCATTTCCTTGTTATACAAGGGCTCCCACTTCGGGTGGGGTTGAACAACACTTGATACATTGATCATCCTTGATTTCTTGACGGACACAGGATCAACAGGATCAGGGTGTTTATACGGGAGACTTGGTTTATTCGGGGGAACTTGGTTCAATGCTGCTAACTCACCACAAATACCGATACTTGGTTTCTTACATGTTTTCTCGGTGGTTTATGGAAATAATTCCGAGCTTGATCATTCACGGACCAGGGAGAAAAGGGTTCTGCTCCTGCCGCTTGCGGCCATATCCCTCTCATTATCCTCTAAATGATCCTCTTTTGCATCCAGACAGTATTTCCATATCGGGACAATAGCGGTTGTTTGGATCTCAGGCTGTTGATCCTTCGTTCCTCACGGCGTCCGCACCCCATTCTGTTCTGTCCACCCTCAGCGGACCCGGCCTCATTATCGGTACACTCTCCCGTTTTGGCCACACCAGCCCTCTCCACCTTGCACATGGCGCACGCACCGAGTCACTTCCCGGGGGCCGGGGCAGATCGCTTCATGCATTCTCGAGCAACTTGGCGCGCGCACAATGGGTAGCGGCTGGCTGCCCTGAGGCTCGCAGGTGCGCCGTGTTTCTTTGCCATCGTACTGCCTCTTCGCCGACGCAGGTCTTATATAGTACCGCCTGAATTAACCCGGAGCTGTGCTCCACTGTTTGACACGCTGGCGCGCATCCACCCCTCTCAGGTCCATGGGGCATACGCTGCGCTGCTTGATGCCCGCGATGCTTTCACGCTCACGACCTCCGCCTGCACTCTCATCACCTTCAAAGCCAGGCCCCGACTCAACTCCCGCTCGCCCGCCGTGCAAACCACGGCGGCGCCTGCACGATGAGATGGAGATGGATACGGTCTCGATCTCATCTGACCTGGGCTCACCGGTGCGTCGCGTCGCACCCACACCTTCCCGCCGTGTCTGCGCTCCGTCTCCGCCGACGTTCACGCTCCCGACATCCCTTCCTTCACGCAGGCCTCCTCGCACAGCACCTGCTCGGCGCTGCCTGTTTCAAGGTCAAGTTTAACGCGCAAGCACTGCGCTGGTGGAGGTGGACCCTGCGCCTGTCCACAAGCTCAAGTTCAGCTGCACGACCGCAACTACGCCGCGCTCCATCCAGGCACACTTCGCATGCACGACGTTCCCCTAGTCGACCCGACCCGACCAGCTCAAGTGGACGGCTCTAGCTTTACACACATTGCTTTCTCTGCAGGCGTTCAGCTCTGCGAGAACGTCGTGAGCTTCCGGAGTTTGCAGCAGCTATCCAGCTCATCCATCCTCATTCGCTATCGTCAGCGCCAGTACGCGTTTAGCGATACTGCATGTACTTGTGGTCCAGGCACATCCGGAGCTTGCAGATGCTGGCTTAGGAGCGCATACGCATCCACCTTCTCCTCGTTCACCCTCATCGACACACCCACTGCTTTTCTTCAGCTACACTCTCATCCGTCGCTCACCTCGATTTCACCGCAGGCGCCACTGGACAGCCCCGACCACCTCGATAGCCTCTTCACCTATAGCTGGCTGGCACCCGAACGTGAAGTCTTCGTCCTTCACGCGTCTCAAAGCGCCGCAGGCAATGCAGCCTTATTTCTCCCGCCCATCCTATCGCACGCACGCACACCGCCTCCGGAGGCGATCGATTTTCTGCGCACGGCGCCCGCGTGCGCTGCGTCGTCCAGGGCGCGTGTTGATACCATTGGCTGGGTTACGCGGGGATGCTGTATAATATAGCGGCCGGAGTTTGCTCTGGACTGCATTGGATTGGTTTGGGTGGGAAGGAGGGACGACATGGTGATACGCTCACCTCGACCGTGCGCAGCTGGGTGTGAAGACGGGATGGAAAGAGACGGTATCGTCACCACAGCTATTGGCTCGCCCCACGACAGTTAGCGCGTCCGCGATGACGAGCGTGTGCATGGTGCCCGCGTCGTCGCATGGGATGTATTGTATGTAGCATGCTGGCCTGCGGCGCGCTGGGGCGGTCAGACGGGGCTTGCTCGCGCGCGCGCAGATCCAAATGATTCCCCACTCTCCTGGCCCATCTGCATCATGCCTTTCGTTTGCGCGCTGTCCGGCTTCTACAGTGCGCGGGTGTGTAGCGCGGCGCTCCTCCTCCTTCTTGCGCACGTTCGTATGCGCTTCGGTCTCCAGCGCTGGCTTCCCCACTCCCCTCGCTTTCCGCTTCCCCGCGCATAGGTGTACCCCAATCCAATCCCCCGCGCCAGCCAGCCGCCCGACAAGCGCCTACACTGGACCATGCACTCGACGGCATTCATGTATCCGCTGCGCACACCATTCCGGCCGTCGGCGTCCATATCGATCAATGGCGGGGATACCTTCGTGTGCCAAGGCTCCGAAACCGTCCACTTTCTCCTCTTCCTCGCCCCTCGCCCTACAGTACATCTCGACGATGTATTGCGGTGATCGCGAGGCCGCCTCGGACGCGGACACCGCCGTTGCAGCGAGCGCACCTCCCCAGCGGCGCGCCGCCGAGCGTCGATGACGTAGTGTCTTCCCTATCGCAGCGCGCGAGCCGTGGATGCACGCCTCGAGTTCGGTGGTCATTGGCCGAGATAGGAGGACATCGCCGCGCGCGAGCCTTGCACGCTTGCCACATGGACGCGGACCCACGCACCGAGGTCGTGCCGGGCGGGGTGGCTTCGTGGCGGGGCGAAGACGAGACGCTGGGGGTGTGCTATATGGCGGGCGCAGTGGTGGGCGCGGTGGTGCGGATTGGATTGGAATTGGATGAGGGGAAGTGAAGAGAAGGGACGCGACGGGATGCATCAGCTGCGCTATCCCGCGCGCAGCCACGTGCAGAGTATGCCAGTGCTGTCGTCCAAAACTCTCGCCCTTGTGGTTTCTATCCCCCGCGCCGTGCCCGTCTGTCGTACTCTGCGTCCTCCAGCGCGCGCTCTCATTCTCGCGCGCGCATGGGCTCTGGAATTTTCAGACGCAGCGGGCGAGAGATGGGATAGAGCTCATCCCCGTTTAACGCTCCCACTCGACACTGAAGCCGTCCCCTCCGCCTTTCCCGCGAGCACACGCATTTCCTCCTCGTGGATACATGTATGGCGAGCGAGCGGTGAGAGGCGGACCAGGATGGTATTGAGAGCGGAAGCTACTTCGTTCCATCCTCCTGCTCCGCTCAGGGTGGATGAATGCACGGAGAGATGGTCGGTCTGACTCGTACATATCGCACCTCGTATCCGTTTTCACCTTTCGGTCTCTGTAGCCACCTCCCCATGTTCCTAGTAGCCATACCGTATATTCTGGTTCATCTCCGTTGACCACCTCCTCGCTCCTACCTTTACCTTCTCCAGTTGCCCCCGAGACGCTTTTAGATTTCTCTGAAGGAGTTTCCCGATTAGGCAGGTGGAAGACCTGATTTGAGCATTGGGACGACTTTGATACGCAACTACGATCTTTACTTGATCTTCACTCTGATTGGAACGTCCATATCGCTGGGAAGCCGCTGCTGCAACTACATGGTGGAGCTTAACGGACGTGAAAGGGGCTACTCGACTGCCTACCCGACTCTTCACTTAGAACTTAGCTTTGCATGGCAATTATTTGAATCCAGTACGCCCCCGATGGGCAACTTGGAAAGCACTGGTCATTTATTCCATTATCATTCTCCACCGCCGCTGGTTTCTCTGCCTCCATACTGCAAGACAAGACTCGAATCTTTTTCTTTCCTTTGTTCTCTGAAGCCGTACGTTGCTTGCGCTGCGCCGCGCCGCCGACCCGCACGTTCGAGCTAGCAAGATTTCACCCCCGGCTCACAGGTTCCGCATTGCTTTGACCACGTCATGACTGGGGAAGCTTTCTTACATCCAATGATAGTCAAATGATACACCTCAAGAACCCGAGCAATCCAAATCTCTGTTGCGGACCCTTCTCGTTTCCAATGGCGTCGATGCTGGGACAACGGGTCCACAATCTTTTCAGGCACGGCATTTGCACTCCAAATCCGACGCATGGATTTCCAATCACCTTCTAGGCTCTGGGTTTGGACTCGGATTTCGTCTTAGAACGTCTGAACTTGTGATTTTGGCTCTGGAACAAGTCCCTCGCTTTAGAGGTCTCGGCCTCATGGTGCAGATTCTAATTACCTGTAAAAAGTCAGGCCAATGCCCTCAATGATCCCATTGTTGACTGAACCTGGTAAGCAGGACGTCGACGACTGAATCCTTGGATCAACAGGGCTCTCTCTACTGATCATGTTGGTAATGCCGCGATCAAGACCTGTCGGAGGTGGAGGCTGTACTGGGCCAAAACACATGTACAACAAGCGGCCTCAGCGATTCCGGAATCCGCCGCCACCAGTAGTTTCCGCGCGATAAATACGCCGTGGTCCCACTTACTTACACAAACAATGTCCCGGTTTCAATGGCGTTAATTTACGCCTCTAAATGTGGCAGCCGCAATCCATTGTCCTCGTCGAGGAGTTCAGAGGGCTTAGAAGGCAAGGCTTAGAATATAATGAAGCAAAACGGTAGGTTGGTCGCACGGCCATAAATCCCTCAGGTGCTCTTTACATGCTCCCACCACTCCAGCCATCGGCCCTCGAGGTACTCGAAACTGTAATCAATGCCCCTCCAACTCTTTACCCTGATACATCGGTCCAAAAGGTGCTCGTAACGTGCCATCAATCTCGGAGACGGATTGCCAGTCTGAATTGGGCGGATGGTTGCGTCGATATCTTACAAGCATCGATTAGAAGGAAAGCGTCACCTTGAGCCATTGGACAACATTGTGGAGATCTTCTGGCTCTTCACAGCGATGAAACTCGTCCGTCTGGCCATTCTCAACTTCTTCTAGACTGTCTAAAAGATCGAGCGATGCAGGACAGGATCTCAAGAAGAATCCCCATCCGCGGACTGCCCACCTAAACTCCCGAGGTTAGATTTGAGAAATCTGCACCGCGTGAAACTCACTCGAGACTCCCACAATACGCATAATCATTGGTAATCTCTTCAATGATACCCACTGCACGGTGTGCGAGTTCCGACAATACGACACTGACGTCCAGCCCTGCCGAAAACGCTTTGTCAAAATTACAGGTTCGCAACTCTTGTAATCCTTCCAAATCGTCTCCGAAAATTCCTCGCAGAGGACAAATAGCTTTCCTCAAGTCGTCCCATGAGAGGCCTAACAAGAAACGAATCCTCGCTAGACAACGCATCTCGCAGACGTCGGGCAAAACTTTGGACGCATAGAGAATTCGTAGTAGCTGTGGAGATAATTGCAGTAAAGTGTCGTCACAGGAGGTGTTCCATTCCTTGTCGTCCTCTTGGGGAGTTGGATCCCAAGCCTCGTCGCACAGTGACATGAAGAGGTAGTCCTTCCACAGGCTTACCAGGCTTTCGTCCACCGGGTCAAATTTCTGAAATCGGGTTAGGCTCACGCGGATGGCGGTGTGTGTAAAAACGCACTTCCAGCCAACGCAGGAGACCGATGACCGTCTCACTTAGGTCTTTAAAAGCGAAGAGGAACTCCGGATTTAGGGACCGCATGCCGGGCAGAAGGTCGGGAGATGGTTCTGCGCAAATGATGTATTGGAAGGGACCCCCTCCAATTCTCCTGCGCACGAGATTAATTGAATTTCACACAAGATTAAATTGAAGACCTTACCATGCAAGCTCGTCTTGCCGGTTGAAGGACGGGTCACCATCCTTACGTGAAAATGCCTTGAGGAGGTGAAGACTCAACTTTGTGCGGCACTGAGAACTACCAACATGAAATGAGCCAGACCGCAATGGATCCCTAAGGAAGTCCAGGAAAGAGGCGTGATACACGGTGACCTGCGCATGGTGCTCGTCTGCTGCGTCGACGACAGAATGCAGACTCCGAAGAATTAATGCAACACTGCCCTGTTGGAGTTCCAGGAGAAGTTCAACGTTGGAAACAGTCAACGCAAATTGTGCGTTGATGGCCACGAGGATTTCGAGGAGGTGATGTTGGAACCGCATGGGAACACTGGAGAGGATTTGGAGGTAAAGCTGATCGAGAGGCGCGAATGGTAATTCGCTATAACGGTCCTCCATGCCCAATATGATATCGAGACGCTCCCCCGGGCGATATAATTCATCCTCTATGAACTTGACGACAGTAGCCGCATAGATGAAGTATCCCGACGACTTTTCAACAAGGTGTTGAACGATTCGGGATGAAGGCCAGGGATAAGGGACTGCGGCCATGGTACGATGCTCTCGATGGATCCGGTCAAATTCGGCCTGCAAATATATGTGCACGTCCTCGAAGGACTGCTCGATGTTCAACGCCCAATGTGTTGCGTCAAGCGGTGGGTCGGCGAGGGTCTCGCTAATGTGCGATTCCGGTCGACTGGAGATGAGAAAGAGGATGGGAAGACGTTCTAGTGATACTGTATTGCCAATTAACCGCAAAATTTTCTGCTGAACATCGTTCCCAGCGCATTCGTCCAGCCCGTCAATAACGATCACGACCGAGTAGGGCAGACGACTCTGGCGACATGGCACGACAATCAGCTCTTGAAGCTGGTTGGAAAACGACCGATTGACAATGGAGGGGTCATCCTCGACAATCTGTGAGATCAACTGGCGAAATTTCGGACGGCGGGCGAGCTGACAAGCGATGGTAGGGAATAATTTGCTTGCGTTGCCGCGAGATGTGTGGCCACGCTTGAAGAAGAAGCTGCCGCCAAGACGCCCTTCATTCTGGAGGTGCTCGCAAAACGCCTGTGCGACCGCCGACTTTCCGGAGCCTGCGGGGCCGTGCAGCCAAAGGATTGCGCTGCTGGGGCCATCATTATTTTCATGTTCCTCGGATGAGTCAGGTGTCCACTTTCGCGGTGGTTGAAACCCGCAGCTCCACTTCCATAAAATGTCGAGTAACTTTTTGCGGGTCTCCGGATGGCAGCGCGGTTGGGGGAATCTGTCTGCGGAGTCGTGAAATGTGTCCCCGGCTATGGCGCGATGAAGAATATGAAGGCCTTCTTGGAATTGAGGTTGACCCTATAATGACGACAACAGTAGAACTCACCCGTCTCGCCGTGTCGTTGAATATTATTCACATTTTGACTGATGAATGTCCCGCCATTGATGCTTGTCGAGGGCGCATCCGAAGGACCGTTCCACGGGAACATCGGATCGTTGTGGATCATCGGATGGGATACCGAGTGCCGTCGGACATTGTATGAGTGCTGTTGGTTTGGACTCGTCGACCCCGAGGTGGAATGGAGTTCATGGGGAGGATATGTAGTTCCGGTGGGAGTCCGTGAGTAGGGGAAATAGCGGGCCAGACGGAGAGGATAATCCTGCACATAAGAGTGCGAGGCCGGAGCCAAGGAGGAGCGAAAATCGGATGGATGTGTGCGCCTGGCCGACGTTGGTTGAGAATCGGGAATGTCAACGGCTGACCGGTGGTGATATTCGAGCTGGAAGTTATCTGGGAATTCCTTGAGCTCAATATACCGCGAGCAAACTGTAGACGCACCATGAGCAGGCCGGCCTGTGCTTCCGCCTCCTTCCGCTCCGTCCGGTTCGATCATCTGGCGATCCGAGCCCTGACCTAAGCCAAGTTCCGCTCCCGGCGTCGCATTGACGTGGTTGGGATGCGGAATGAAGTCGCCCTCCACATTGTAAAAATTTCCGCCGTTAATCTGAAAATGTGAGGCTTTGTTAAACATCGGAGAGAGATAGAGAGATGGAAACAGAGCGACCTCTTAGACCTCCTTTGTATGCTGTTGTGGATGTGCGTAGGTGTACGTGGTGCTCTTGTTGTGTCCTTGTACTGTTAAACATCGGAGAGAGATAGAGAGATGGAAACAGAGCGACCTCTTAGACCTCCTTTGTACGCTGTTGTGGATGTACGTAGGTGTACGTGGTGCTCTTGTTGTGTCCTTGTACTCCTTGTTCCCGGCATTCTTCGTGTACGGCACTCAGCCTGATGCGGCCGCCGCGGGGTCTCAAAATACCCTCCGGCACGGGCCTCAAGAACGTACCATGGGAAGGATCACGTCAAGTTTGGCGGGCGGTATCAATTCCGATTCAGTGAGTCGAGGCCAAGTACCCGATGGTCCCCGGGGCGGAGGTATTTTTGAGCGAGAGGGATCCGATCGGCGAGACGTAAAGCCAGATAAGTACAGAGACAAAGGTATCCAGGCGAGAGAGATCCGGGATGCAACGCCAGAGATACATCGGCAGGGAACAAGGGCGACGGAGACGGTAGTTTGTTTGATTCGCGAAGATGGTTACACGTCTGAGGTCTCTAGCGCACGAAATTCAGAGAAACCAGTGCGCACGAGCTGAAGCCGTCTGCAGTGCTATACTTATCGATTCTCCGTCTGGATTTGTTCATATAAGTGACGACGTGCCAAGATCAGAGAAGGTGGGAGAAATACGCCTAGTCGGAGGGCCCTCAACAAGTATATTCCCAGGAATAGCAGTCATTGCAAAGGTGCTAGACGTCCAAGTACTTACACTGGGGGCAAGTATCGTGGGCGCGGGTTCATGGCAGAGGACCGACACTTGCCATGGCACTTGCCACGGCAGTCGCCCATTCATCCACGTGCAAGCAAGACAAAGAGAACGATCAAACCACGGTCCCACATCAGACTTTTGACATTTTGATTGTGAGGTTGTACAACCCCGAAAAACCTCGGAAAACCTGCAAAAACCTCGCAACCTCACAACGTCAAAACCCTATGTCCCGAATCCACAACCTTGACCGTTCGAGCCCCCGTTGGGGCATTATTTCCCCTTTTCTCACAAATCCCTTTGGGGACCAGGTGCATTGCACTTCTTAAAAAGTTGGCAGACACCCCTTTCACACCTTTGGAGACATTTTTTTTGCTTCTTTTGCGGTTATGTTGAGGTTGTGAGGTTGTCGGCTAATCCGGCAACCTGAAAATCCCGAAAAACCCGCAATAAAAATGTCGAAAGGCTGATGCAGGCCGGCACTGATTGACGTCACCACCATCACGGAAATAACTTCAAGTTGAGCTCGACGCAATATCATTTGCGTCCAAGTCTTTACTGTACTATTTCGACCCTAGGTTCAGCCTATATGACCTGTGACCACTTAGGTTCAACTTTTTGATGGTTCAGGTCGGCCAGGACCTGTGACCTCTATTTTTATAGGTTCCTGTCTCAGAATAGACTTGTGAAAAACAGACCGAATTGGGCAGGCTCGGAGCGAACGCTGGAGATGATGAGAAAAAGAGAGCCAATCGAGGTGATGACAAACATGTACATACTGATTCGAGGCATCTGCTTACTACACGAGGTATAAAGCTGATAGGGCCGACCAGCGGCAAGGCCCGGTAACGAGAAAACTTTCTGGACGAATCCCAGGCCAGGCCATCGGCTCCGGGACCAGACTAGGCAAAGAATTGTTCAATGATTTTCCTGTTGTGGGGGCTGAATGCTGGTTTCGATTTAGGCTGCAGTGTTAGACACCAGAAGCCATCGCTTCTTGGTCTCAGGCCAAAGCCAGAGCATCACTAGTCTCTTTGAGTCTTTGGAATTTTGCACTGTAACACAATCTTCCCTGGAAGCTGGTGAACTACTTCTCTGGTGTGCAATCCGTGAAATTGGTGTAGTTTATTTCAAAATTCTGGTCCCGACATGCCGGAGGTTGTGTTCTGGGTTGACAGTTGAATAGCGTTGAACCCGCTCGCGTTCAAAGTCATTTACTGTAAGCCCATAAAAACCATACCCCCAAAATTTCACTTGCCCAATGTGAGCTAGTTTCTTGCATACTGTGCGAATCTTTGGATCACACCATAAACAAATTGATGTTCATAACTTATTAGGGTCGGTTAGAGTCAATACTTTGAGGGTAACTCAGCTGTGCAATTCAGAAGCACTTCAAGATTAATCATGAAGTGTTTTCCAATCGCTGAAGCACCTGCGCCGGCACTTCGACGCTTCAGACGTGCTTAAATCAAAACTGACGGTCAGAGTAGACCGGTGCTTAACCCACGTTTATGATCCAAAAAAAAAACACTTCCTAAGCACATCCGAATTACCAACCGAAGAGCGTCTAATGTGACTGTGTTCCCAGCCAGGTGTCTTCTGGCACCCAAATTTTGTTGGCCCAGTGAGCTGACCTGCGCACCTGCACGGGCCAAGCCACCTTCGAGCCAGGAAATCTTTCTAATGCATTCAAACAGTGACAACTAGAGATTAAATGTGGGGCCATTTCGAATCAGTTAGGGGTGGAGATCTAATCAGTGAGCACATCCGATATCTTTTGCCGCCTAAATTTGCAAGGTCGAATCGGCTGGGTCAGAGACGTCTCTCAGAGAATCGCGTAGAATTGATCGCGGCAAATTCTCCCGGTGATTTCCGCACGGACGCGTAGAATTGTGGATTCAACCGGGATTCCTGAGCGGGACTGTGCCGTGTAACTACCTACCTACCTCCCGAGTCTGGCATCAACCACATCGCTGACTGCCGACGTCGGCATTCCTGGGTCTGCGTACCTTGCTGGGGTACCACCATTTTTGAGCTGCATCCATAGTCTGTGAATTTGTTTTTTCACCTGGTACTCAAGATGACTACACTGCAGATGACTTGCATATTATCCGTAGGTAGGACAAAGGTCAGTGAAGGTGCATCAAAGGCAGAGCCCGGCGGCGATGCCGCGAACAAGCCCGCTCAGCCGCTCATGGCACCATATGGCCATAGCTCCACCTCCGGTCTATGCGGCTGCCTGTTGCCACATCATTTTCTACCCGCCCGTCAAATCATTTCTACGCGGCTGTCCACTGCCGTGACGTCTCCAGAGATGTCTCTGAAGAATTTGATCCCAACGGGTTCGACGTCCTCGATCCGTCAGGCCAAAGACCAAAAAGCCATCATGAATTTACATGGTACAATTCTGCTCACCAGAAGGGGTCTCTCATTCTGTTCTGGATGAGTTGAATCTGGCCAGGGAGCACGACGCGTCTGGTCACGCCCCCACGCCAGAGAAAGTTCGAGACGAATGTAATAAGCAATATTATCACTCTCACAACAGCAATCATGGCCGAGCCCAAGCTGGAACATTTTTGGCTGGAGGAATCAGCACTTACGAAATGCTGACGCGAAAACTGCTGACGAAAATCTTAGTTTACTGCCAAAAACTCGAAAATGGGGCTCCCTAAGACCCAGTAACTTACGTTACCGGGAATTGCCTCCCGCTGCAAAGCTGGAAAGAGTCAATTCTACCCTGAACACTCTCCCGCAACTCGGAATCTAGTATTGACGCACAATTGAAAGTGGCTGCTCCACACGAAACAGACCCAACTCCAGCTTCCTCCCGCCAGCCCTCCGCACAATCGCCAACGAGGTCGGTGAGCTCCTCAAATCCCGCCAAGAAACCATTTCCGTCGCCGAAACCGTGCGCACCTCCTCCCCATCCAAAGCAAAGCTAACCTAACTCCTCCAGGCCGCAGGAGGCCTCATCTCCGCCACGCTCCTCTCCGTCCCTGGCGCAAGCCAGTATTACCTCGGCAGCCTCACCGTAACCTCACCATGCCCCTCTTCCACTCCGCACCTCAACTAACGCCCCAACCACAGCTCTACACCCTCCCCTCCCGCATCACCTTCTCCCACTGGACGCCAGACACCGTCAAAGGCTACTCCGGGCCCACCACGTCCATCGTCGCCAGCCTAGCTGAGCACGTGCGGACCACGTTGAAGAGCACGTACGCCATCAGCGAGAGCGGGACCGCGGGGCCGATGGGCGGGAGTACGCGGAACAGGATGCCGGGGTATGTCGCGCTGGCGGTGGCGGCCGAGGGCGGGACAGTGACGAGGGAGGTGGAGACGGGAAAGGCGGAGCGGGAGGGGAACATGGTGGTGTTTGCGGTGGCGGGGTTGGAGTTGGTGAGGGATGTTGTAAAGGGGGATGCGAAGCTTTAGGATGGGGTGGGGAGGGTTAGAATGCGAAGTAAATATCAAGGACGCTGGAGGGCTGTGTTTATTGTAGGATTGTATTGGATTCAAAGACGTGGGCGTGTCTATCCGACTCTCAAATGCTTAGTCAATGCGGAGTTCTACATGCTCACAGCTACTGAGCTAGTGCGCTGGGCGAGTTTCAATTACATGTACGCCAGGGAGGGTCAGTTTTTGACTTGAATCATGAAATATGTGGTCCAACTTGAGGGGAAATCTTCCAAGCTGTTGTGGCTTGCCAGCTGCAGAAGAGGCCAACCAATTGTTTATGGGTTGCTTGGTTGGTTGATCAAGTCTCTTGTTTTGTAAGGCGTAAATTTTAACAAGAACCTCCTCCCTTCCCTTTCGTCCCCTCACGCCAAAATGGGTACAGTACAAAAAGAAAATTTGAGTGTTCAATTTAGAGATTTCGGCAGCCGGATGACCCGCAACCGCCTCGGCGGAAGGAGATCACAAAGTCCGAACAAATAAATAGCAAGAACGATTTGTCGCTATGTCATCACTTCACTCTCTTTATTAGACTCGCGGGGCCAGTCGACGTCCACTCGGTTACAAGACACCGGAGCTGATTCCAGATTAGGGTGGAAAGCAAACAGATACAATATCAGAGCAAACATGATGGGACGTCAAACACAGGGTAACCTCCTGGACGGACTGGACCCGCCCGTCGCCTGTTTGGGTGATGGATCTTCGCCCCGCCATTTCAGAGGGTACGACTTTGAAAAACAACGCTTCCCCCGCCAAATCATGAAATTTCAGGTTTTGAAAGCCTGAGCTGAGGATGGATAACTTTTCGCGCTCTATTGAATGAGCCTACTTTTTTTTTCCTGACCTCGCAAAACATGTTGGTCTCATTTGAAAGAGAATTCAAAGTTATCCAACTTTCATTATGGGACCTAAAAACCCAAATTTCCATGTTTCGATGTTTTCTAAGTCGGAGCTCTGAAATGGCGGGGCGAAAATCCGTCACCCAAACAGGCGACGCGGGGGCCCAGCCGGTCCCGGAAGTTGTCGAGTTTACGATGGCATCAATCGTCACGGGACCGGCTGGTTTCACGAGCCTATTCTTTCTCTTTATAAAATTAAGCCTCTCTGTCCGTCCGAAGCCGTATCTCCATTTGTAAACTTCTGCCGTTATCTGACAGGCATCGCTTATTTATAAAGTGGGAGCCGGCGCGAAGCGCCGGCGAGCGCTTGTGTCGATTCAAAATATGGTTGGAATGTGGCAAAAAGGTCGAATTGGGCCTTCCACCTGAACAATACTCGCTCTGGAAATTCGACATGTGGTCTGTTCATCGCTCGAAGGCCTTTCTTAAGGAGATGAAGGAAAAGCATCCCAACATTATCATCATCTTTGTTCCCGGTGGCTGTACCGGCGTTTGGCAGCCTCTCGACGTCGGAATACAGCGGCCCATGAAGCTCAGCATGAAACGATCTGCTCATAAGGACATCGTTGACGAGGCAACCGCTTTACTGAAGCCCAAGGAGAGCGAAGACGAAGTCGATTACCGTCTGATCAAGCTTGATACCACCATAGGGACATTGCGCAACCGTTGCATCTGTTGGCTTGTCGATGCGTTCCACGCCGTCAACAAGAAGGAGATAATTTTGAAGGTAAGTAGACTTCTTCAGTCATTGCTCAAGTTTACGGTCCTGACAAACTTTTCAGTCCTTTGAACTTTGCGCTGTGGGACAGTTCAATTGTTCACAAGCGAGCCTAACATTTCCATCTGCACTCGCCGCTCTGCGGAATCTTCCCAATACAAATCCTGTGCTTCATTTGGAACTCACTGGTGCGTCGAAACCGACCGAGGATGTTATTGAAGAACGCGTCTTCGAGGAAGAAGAGGAGGACTGCTACAACGATGAAAGCGATGTTCCTGTGGATGTCATGATCAGCCATGTCATTTCGTGTGGTGTTGCTGCCCTGCACGCTGGATTTTCAGTTACGGAAGACGGCAGCCTCGTTCGAAACGGAGCCGTCGAAGATCCTAAAATCGATGTTGCTGCTGACGACCTTCCGCTTTCGGTTCGCCGTGGAATGTGCAGTGGCAAGAAAAACACATTGTACAGTGAGGACACTTGGGAGGACTCTGACTTGATTCATTGATTGAGTAGCTACCGAACGAAATTGATTAATATACTTCAGCTGCTGTGTTGTAGAGAGTAGCGACTCAGCGAGGGAGTGGAACACAGTTCCTTGCCTCGCACAAATGCGGGGAAGGAAGAAAAAAATTGATTTTTTACGTCCTGCGTGACCCAAATGTGTGCTAGTTCAGACCCTCTAGTGACTAGTGACCAAAATTAAATAGGTTCAGTTCATGGGTGCCTGTGACCTGTGACCTGAACCTACGGTCGAAATAGTACAGTACTTGAAGCCTGGTCACAATCTCGATAATTTAGTATATCGGTTATGCACTACCCTATGTAGTACAAGGGGCTGGTCGGCCGCTTTGCGGCCTCACATCCTCTTTTGCTCGGAGAGATCAAAGATTAGCGCTCAGTTGACAGATGGCAGATGGCGGAGTTTCAAATGGCTTCGGACAGACACGCATAATTTTATAAAGAGAGTAACAGTACACCACGAAATATTGAAGCATGCCTAAAGAACAGATATTGGGTGAATACTGATTATCACAAAGAGCTCTTCTGCACCACTTGTTGAGCTAGATACTACTTCAAGCTTCTGGAACTTTCTGCGAGGATGATGCCCACTGTCAATGTTCGGGCCGCAGTTATGACGTCGTTGCTCTCTTTGTTCACCAAGCATATACATCATATTACATGTGGATGGATGGGCAACTGCCGTGGCAAGTGCCATGGCAAGTGTCCATCCTCTGCCATGAACCCATGCCCATGGCACTTGCCTCCAGTGTTGCACTAAATAAGTAGTAGTATCGAGTCGGAAGAATTAGGTACGTTCAGAGTAGACGATTCTGGGCGATTCTCGCCTCGATTCTGACAACGATTCTGACGTCGATTCTGGAATTCTTTTTCCCATCAACATCGTGTGAGAATCGTTCAGAATCGGCTTTTAATTAAATTACAGCCAGAATCGAGGCGCTTCTACAACGATTCTGGAGGGCGATTCTGCATTATGACGATTCTCCCACGATAAAAGAATTCCAGAATCGTGTCCAGAATCGTGTCCAGAATCGTTGTCAGAATCGCCCATTTAAATTCTACTCTGACCGTACCTATTGCCGACACCAACGTCATAGAAGATTCCAGGCCGAGTAGCAGCAGGCAGATATGCAAAACGGGATATCCGTCCGCCCAGCGAGAAAAAATCTGAAATGCGGGAATAAGAACATTGTGCATCCTGGTTTACACATTTGCGTCCCCAGCATCGCTCCCGAGTAGGCCGAACCTCGCCTGCAAGAAAGAGGCCCAAAAAATTAAGCGTGAGGTTGTTCTTAATTGCCAGCTGATAGGGATTTCGAATTCGAAGCTAGGTGTTGGGCTGTGGGACTAGAACCGTCTGTTCATTGGCAGCCACGACGACAATCAAGCAGAGCAAGAGAATCTATCCACGCTCCATGAATAGATTCTCAGCAAAAGAGAGTGGAAGAAATACACTTGGTCTGCAGACTAGCGACAAGGGAATGCGGCAATAGCAGAGTTCGCAATATTGAGGTGCGCTGGCCCAACTAGAAACACCCGGCAATATGAATAAGTAGCATCCAGTCTTGAGCCAGTCAGGCAAGAATCGCGAACCCCAACGCAGCAGAGTATTCCCCGTTGACCAAAGATCCAGAAACAATTTAGTGAATCGACTTTTGCCCAAAGACGACTGGACGGAACACGGAAATGGAGGACGCTTTTCAAATTGTATTTGAACCAATTTCAGAACTCCGGAGGTGTGGAATAAACCTCATCAACGCAAGTTGCCCAAACTTGAGGGAGACCAAGTAAATACCATATTGACTGTCGACAGACACTGTGTTCGCAATGGTAAAGCGGGGGACGTTGTAGATTAGTGACGCGTCGGAGACCCAAATGACGAGGTATAGCAACAGTTCGGCAGTGAATCCCCTCGTGAGAAGCCAGTATCTTGAGAGCCAACTCTTCAAATACCTGAAATCATCACTGGGATCACCTCGGGTATGTGAGGGATCGAGAGCGGGTGGCTTCAAAGATGATGCGCTCGAGTTCCGCAGGCAGCTTCGGGTGAATTTTGGCCATGGATTCGAGGGTGTGAGCTATAGTTCGCGGTGGTCAAGGAGAGAGAGTATACTAAGTTTAGGATTCAACTGATCTGACGTGCGTAACTTTTCGCCTTCCTCAGGTGCAAGGTAGGTGTGTCTTCGCAGACGCGTAGAGGATGAGAAGAGGGGGGGGAGAGGGCAGCGCTAAGCGCTGCGTGTCCGCTGTGCGGACCAGGAGAACATGAGAGGGAGGAGTGTGTGTGTGGTTTGCGGGGGGATCGGCCGTTCCGGCCGAGGGGCTTTGCAATGCAGAGGGAGCTCTGCGGGAAAGCGTGTCGGAGTGAAACGGAACACGGAACAGGCCGAACCAGTACGCAAAGGCAACCATGGGTCTGATGAAGGAGACCCGAAGCCACCCAGCGTCAGCGAAAAAAGAAAGAGGGCAGAGGAGGGCGGGGCTCGAAAAACGCGTCGAGGTGGATGGGGACGAGCAGGAAGAGCACTTGCTGGACTTGATATCGAGTTCACGGAAGAAGAGCCTGGAGGCTGTGTCAGATCATCTAGATTAGATTGTACTACTACAATCTAATCAAGAGGTGACGATGTACGCTGTCTCATCCCCACTTCCTTGTCTTCCACTCAGGCAGCTCGCAAGCTCGCTGCCTGAGCTCGCACCAAGGGGACCCAAGGATAAGCAATTGCCATATTGGGTAGGGTAGGAGGTTGGGTCCCGACCGCCAGAAAAAAAATTCCCGCTACCTTTAGGTAAGGGTTTTAGGGCGCCCTATTTTAACTGCCTGGTGAAGATCACATTTTCATTACAAAGACAAACAAAATTTCGTCATATTGAATGTGTCATGCTTTGAAAACACAGCAATAGAGAGTTGTTCAAACAGCATTTTGGCTCCCACTCGGAGCCATTTATTGTCTGTCTCCTGGCTGTTTTTCTGATGTTTTTGGTTCAATATACAGATTGTCAGTGTCCAGATCCGATGCAATGAATTTGTCATTTTTGTTTCGTAGTTCAACCCTGCCGCACACGGCCATCAGTTGCTATGTGAACACCACATTCCATGCCTAATTTTCACGTCCTGCAGCAAACTCCATTTTTCGTCAGCAGTTTTTGCATAAGCTCTTTCTCGCCCGCCAAACTTGCAGTTTGTTCGTAATTCCTTCTAGGTACTCTCCGTGATCTCCGCTCGTCGACGTGGCGTTTTTTTCCGAAATCTCTCTTTCCTCCACCATGTTGCCCGCTGCTTCCTTCCACAACATTCCTCTCTTGCCATCCTTCAATATTGACCAAGAGTGTTCTGTAATATCTTTGGATTGGGTGCTATCCTCTGGTGTCCCCACCACCAATTCCTTCGTGTGTGGTCTTCTGTCCCTACCTTGTGGCAACGGGTCCTTTCACTCCGTGAATGTCCAACTTGCAATAAAAGCTTCTCTGCCCTGTAATCTCATCCTTGGCCGTGATTGGAAGTTGTACTGCACCAATGTGTTCCCCCATACTCAGTTTGTTATGGACTCCGAATGTGTGCATATATGTCCTCCTGGTGCGTGCGATAGTCCCCTTTTTTTCGGCAGTCCCTGAGCGTATATCACTAGCTTCCACTACTACCCGCATTTCCGATGATTCCGGGATGGATGTCAATGGTCAAGTCCTGTCTGGTGGTATGTTCATTGACCGTATGTGTCTTGCTGCCTCTTACCTTCCCTCAGGTTCATTCTCCTGTCTTTTTCAAGATCCTTCCGCTGTGCGATGGAATTTAAGTTCCGCTTAAAGACTCAAGAAATGTATTTATTTCTTAAAATCCTGAAGTGTCCTTAATGCCTCAACAAATCTCTTTATTAAAGGAAAAGGTGCATGAAATTCAATTAACTAACAGGTGGCTTACATAAGCGGAAGCGGTCGTAAGTGTCTCTGTAACAGCAACTGCGACTTGTTCTGCAGTCAGGTCAGGTGGTCGGATCAAATCAAGTGAAAGACTTCGAAAGAGACTCAAAAGCTCAAGAACTCGGACAAAAGCAGCTAAGAAGTCAATATTGGTCCGCCTAGTACAGAGCGTGGGAGGTAAACTACTTCCATTCTGCAGATTTGCTCCTCCTTATATAGCTTCCTGGTGTTTCCTTATATAGAATCTGGTTCCCTCAAGAAGCGCGCGCTTCTTTTGACTCTGTCTGACTCATTCTGACTCATTATGACTCATTCTGATTTGAATCAGTCTCTTGTGACTCATTCGTGATCCCATCATCATTAGTCATAAACACTTACTAATGAGTCTTGAATATTTATTTCTTTAATTCCTTTTACCACTCTTTATTGGGCTTGCACACATATTCTTGTCAAACATATTTCATATGGCACATCTGCAGCCAACAAAAAAAAATGACTGCCCTCAGTCACTCTATGCGTGCAAGGCCAAGAAAGAACTGCATATTTCAGGAAAAGAGGCGGTATTCAATCAGGGTAGTTCAACAAAGTTGAATCAAAAAGTACTTGTGTAGGATATGAGAGGTAGTCCAGAAGGAGCGATATGTGGCCAGCATGGTAGTTACACATCATCCAAAAAGGAACACGCCGCCCTCGTGGAAAATCAGACTCCTCTGTCATGTGTTTTAGACTTCTTGGGGCGGTGGCAAGATGGGGATCATAGACTCAAGGCGGATTTCACCTTGTGGATAGTCTTGCACACCTGGATCGCCAAAGTGGTGGGGTGGAAATAGCAAGCGGCCATCTTCAGAATGGTCTCCTGACCAGTGGTCTCGTCGCGAACCAAGATGTATGCCCACTCTTCTGGCTCCGTTGTGCTCGTGATGTCCCATCGATGACTACGCCTCTTCTTTTCCACCATCTTCCAAATCCCTTCCAGCATCCCATAGCAGTCTATTTCGTCGCCTTTCTTGAAAATACGACTGGGTGGCCCTCGCAATTTGAAAAGATCAGGTTCATCTGCGCTGCGCCAAACGAAATCCGGAAAGAGTGTGGTCTCACGCATCGAAGGATTAGAGGCTGCTGCCGTGTTCAAAGTCTCCAGATGCATGATCATGATCTGGAACGACTTCATCCGCCATACAATCTCGGCATCAGAAGTCAGATTGTTGGGCGGATGAATTCTAATGACTTCGTGGTCGGTGGGATAGATGTCGCGGAGGGGAGGCGCAAGCATCTGGATGGGTCCTGGAGAGAGCCGGCGACAGCGCAAAGCTTCCTCTTCACAAGCTGTTCGCAAGGCTTCAGGGCTTCCGGATTCAAGGTATGCCCCAACATTATGGAGATCGGTGTGCTGATCATCTTTTTCAGGGGAAGGGGACCATACTGATCATTCGAGATCGGGAGGCACAGATGCGGGTTCGTGTCCATATCTGAACGGATGAAAGAAAGGAAGGTTGGGTATGAGATGGTCTGCATAAATCACATCTTGGTGCCCAGTGGCGAGATTTGGTGAAGAATAATTGCGTGGACGGGAGATATTGAGATGGTTAGGGCCTGGGAGAGCATGTTGTTCAACAATCCGGCGATGGATGTACTGTTCTCCCTCCAAATATTAGGCAGGTTGCGCTACAGTCGCACGCAGCTTTTAAAGCCGCCTGCGGGGTTGTGCTCTTTTGCTCCCGAGCATGGCCATGATTGCTATATAACATTCCCTGGACCACCAGAACGAAAAGAGAAAAAGCCGCATGCGATTAGTTTGCGCACAAAAAAGCCACATGCAGCTTTGCGCAACCTGTCTATTCATCCTGTAAACACAGAAGAAATAAAGGTCATGACGGTCGGGTTCAGAAAATATAAGAGGCATGATTACATCGCTATTGGTTGGAGTCTCTTGGCTTCCGGCAAGGGTCAGGGCTCTTCGCAAACGATCGGGATCAGGTATATAGGTGTCCATGGCTGGTTATTTTGAAAGCAGGGGATTCAACGGACGAAAAAGCTGAGAGACAAAAACAGAGGGACGAAAAAAATGTATGTGCTCATCCCTGGCAATGTTTTATATCCCTTGCCTGCAGATCTTCTTCTTCCGTAAATTGCACTTTTGTTTGAGTTTGATGTTGTCTATTTGTGTTAATCCCCGCCAGCCCTGGCCCACTCCAATGTTCTATCTCGCGTAAATTACCCGATTCGCCCTAGTCATCTTCGGAAGATTCAAAATAGCCTTCCTCTTCTTCTTCTTCTGATTCTTCTGTGTTATCTTCCAACTCATTTTGCCGCATAAACCAATGGTTCCGGGTTATATAGGGCAGCAACCTGAATGCGGCTATGGAGTTACGTCGGAATAATGTCCCGTCCAACTCCCTCAAGATGTACGCTCCACCACCATTCTTTCGTTCCACTTCATATGGTCCAAAATATTTATCATCTGTCTTTTTCCTAGAGCTGACCTCCATTTCGATCCCAACATTTCTTACCAGCACCAATTCACCCTTCTTATATTTGTCCCTCTACAACTTCTTGATGAATTGTCTTTCAAATTGTTGCTTCAATCTAAACCTGGCCTTTTTCAAAGCTTCAGCGGCTCGTTTAATGTCCCTGGGGTGTTTCAACAGTTGCCGAATTCGAAGAGTCAATAATTCAGCCGTCGTAAGGCCAGTGCAAAATCCGCTTACCATAAAGGTAGCTTCCGCAAGATCAAAGGCAATACGGGATCAACTCCATACAATAATTGAAATGGCGAAAACCTGTTACCCGGCTCACAGTTACTCTGTCTGCAAGTAGTGCGGCTGCGAGCTTTTCTGTCCACAATTGAATTTTTCCTCCACATGACTTGGTAATCGCTTCTCTCAGTGTGAAATGTCCTTGTTCCACCACTCCCGAAGCGTGTTTATTGAATGGTGAAATTTTTACGTGCGGTATGTTCATATTTTTCATCAATACTCGAAATCCTGCTTTAACTTCAGATCCGTTATCTGTGACCACTTTCCGCGGACATCCATATCGACAATAAAGGTGGACCCAAAAGAAATTAGCCAAGTCCTCTGCAGTCTTTGTCTTTAATGCCTGCGCTTCACAGGTTCCTGAAAGATCATCTCTTGCTGCAACGATCATTTTAAAACCGGCTGCTTCAGGCATCATCATTATGTCGATGTAAATGGTCTGAAATAATACCGCAGGTGTTGTAGAAGTAACTGGTACTTCCAGTTTCCGAGTGCTCCTAACCTGACATTTATGGCAGGAAGCGATATGATGTTTGATATTGTTATAAAGCTTAGGCCAATAGAATCGGACTTTCAAAAGATCCCAAACTGGCTGAATTCCGCGGTGCCCTAATTCTTCATGTGCTTGCGTGAGTATTCGCAACCGCTTTTCTGGTTCCATGATTACATTCAGAGGAGGTCCTTTCTTGTTTCGTTTTAAAAACTTCCCTTCATGAATCAAGAAGCGGGTTGCCTGTTGGATGAACCGCGCATGCTTCTGGGGCGACTCAAAAATAGGAGCCTCTAATGTGCTTAGGAATCGAAAAACGTCCTTGAGAAAATCTTCTTGCCCCTGGCGGGCTAGCATGCAGGATGGTAACGATATTGCTTCATTGGAAACTTCTTCCCAGTTGATCTGTATGAATAAGGCTATTTCATCTAGCCAGGAGTCATCGTCACTTTCAACTGTCTCACCCTCCGCTGGTTCACGTCGAGAAAGCGCGTCAGGTTCCCTGAAACTTAGTTGCAGGTACGTGGATCAATGCAAAATGAAACATTAATATTCCCTGGATCCACCGATTCACCACTGTGTCTGGCTGGAGGTCAGGGTTATTCAGAAGACCTTGAATGTATTTGGCATCAACCTCCACCTGCAATGTTTTGGCTCCAATAATGTACAGACGCCAATGCTGAAGAGCGCAGTACAGTCCAAACACTTCCAATTTTGGCTGTGAATATCGGGACTCTCGATCACTCATGGGAATTGATCCATATCTGGCTGGCCTTCGAATTCCACATTCATCTAGCTGAGACAAAATCATTCCTGCGGCTTCCTTACTCGAATCAACAGACAAAATTATGGCACAGTCGGAGTCATAGTTGATTGGACGCAAAGCTGGTGCAGACACAACTAAACACTTGATCCGACTGAATGCCCATTCGCGCCTCTCGGTCCATTCGAACTCTTGGCTTTTTCGATACAGTTCTGTGAGCGGCTGAATAATTTCTGAATACTTAGGAATCCATATCCTGACTGTTCCACATAATCCTAAAAATCACCGAACTTCTTGAGGTGTCTTCAAGACTGGCCAATTCATAATTGCCGATACCTTTTTCACATCTGGAGTTCTTCCTTGGGCAGAACATTCTTGTCCAACGATCAATGCTTTTGGTCTACAACATTGAACCTTAACGCCAGAAAAAGTTGCTCCAGCACATCTGACTTTATGCATGATTCGGTGAACATCTTGTGCATGCTCCCATATGAACCGTCGGATTCCCGGATTTTCTTCAAGCATTTCTGGCTGGCCATTGGCGTCCAGGTATGCCGTTGCAGGTCCTTTAATAGGTAGATCATCAATAAATATATTGGCAGTCCCGGGGATCTCATCACGCAGTATGAACACCATGCACTACTGAAATTCTGCTGGTGAGCTGGTGTATCCCGTGGGCATGGACGTGATCCTCAGCAGCCCCAATGGCGTCATGAAAGCAGTCATATCACGACTTTCAGGTTCCATTTTTCGTGCGTCAAATCCCCCAATATAAATCAAAGACGGTGTAGCACTGGCGTCCTGCAAATCCTTCCACAAAATTGTCTGCAATTGGCAACATTCCTGCATCCCGTACTGAAACCTTATTCAGTGGTTACAAATCATGAACAATTCGAAGTTTCCCATTCTTCTTCAAAACACAAAACCATTGAGATCGGTAAGAAGATCGACACATTTCGTAAACACCTGCCTCCATCTTTAATTTTAAGACCTCAATCACTTTGTGCAGAATGCCAGGCGGAATTGGAATGTTCTTGTATTCCCATGGCACATGCGGGACAGTGGCGGTCTTGTAAGGTGAAAAATATTCATCACAAAATGTGCCTCTTTCAGAATCTTCAAACGCCAGCGCTTTTTGATTCAACTCCATTACTCGGACGAATAACTGTTCTTCTTCCTTGGACAAAAACCCATCCTTGTTTATCTCTAGCATTTTTAACTGGGTTTCATTTAATTTTTCACTTGGTTGAAACGCGGTGGACGAGACTCAAGAACAGGTAATGTCAACAACGGGTCCTCTGGAATACATCGTTTTACTTTGTAATCAGGGGAAAAGGTAGTCGAGACCTGTTTAATTTTCTTGTCAACACTGGTTGAGATATTCAAGATTTTCAGCACAATTTATGGTGAAAAATGTTGTTTGTTTTTCAGACATTTTCCACTGAAAAAAGCGGTGAAAAATTCAAATCTTTTTCACCTCTTTTGAGCTTCCTTTTGAATTTTTCATGTCAAACTCACAAAGTAGTAAAAATGTTTTGAGTTTTTCACTACCTTTTTCAGTGAAAAATGTCTAAAAAACAAACAACATTTTTCACCGTAAATTGTGCTGAAAATCTTGAATCTCCCAACCAGTGCAACTCGCTTATACATAGTGAAGATCTCAAAGTTCATTCCTGTATTATGAGCAACTTCTATGGGATAAAACTCAGAGTCCTCCCGCAGTTGTTGGCTCCGATTTTATTTTTGACTTGGACCCCTTTCTCTGATAAAGGCTAAACAATTGATATTCATTCTCATCCTGATCGTAAACTTGTACCCGGTAAAGTACAAACTCATCATCTTCTTCAAGCTCTTGCCAGTCTTGTCACATTTGACCTTCATTTGTCATCTGTTCCACCTAGTACACTCGATCTTCACATAACTTGTTATTGAATGCAGCAAGGCAAAGAAATTCCTTTCTCTTCTTATTTCAACCCAAAATTTTTGTTAGCCAGAATATGATTGTTCTGAAGGCCAACAAGCTATACCCGATAGCAAACAGGAAAAAGAAAAACATCATACGTGCATTGTTCGTTATCTGCCATCCTTCGCATCCCCTGCTTCGTATCTGCTGTACAACCGTCCCAATGGTAAAACTCGACACAATCAAATCGCAAAGTGAAGGCAACGTCCAGGCCCTCAGCCTCCATCAATATCGAAAACCATTTACAACCGACTCGGCAGTACGAAACGCGAAATTCATCCTATATCGAACTCCATGCTGCTGCTGCTGTAATACAACCGTGCCAGCAGTAAGGTTCGTCCAAATTCTGCTTGAGTATGGTTCAAAATTTCTGCACCGCATCAGCACCTCCGCGGCGAACAGAAAGAGCCACGTACTCTCAAACTGAGTGGGCAACCCAAAAGTAATCCCACCCTTGCGACACTTCATAGTCCTCTCCATCACTGAATTCGAAACATCTCGGAATCAGTGTTGAAGAAGAGATAGGTAGTCCACTTGTGGACTGAGAAGAGCCAAGGTCGTGTGGGTGACACCGCCGAGTCGTGCGTCAGCAAACATGTCAGAGAGCGCAACGGGATTGAACTCGGCCCGAAGCAGTGAGCACAATGAATACGGCTGAAAACTTAGCTTGGTTGAAAGTTGGTTCGACTCAGAATGGCTTGCAGATACTCAGGAAGTGTGTATAGGTGGTAGTGGGGTTGTGGCGAGAAGGTGGAGGTAAAGAACAAAGAGAAAGGTGCCGTTAATATGTCGACATATATAGTACGCTGAGTCAAAACCAGGTAGTAAGAGTGTTCGTAGTAGCAAAGCAAAGCCGCAGCTAAAATCGAACCTCACCCAGCAATCCAGGTACTACGCAAAGACGTATAGGGAGATACTCGCTGCCCCGCTCAGCGCCGAATGTGGGTAACCAGACCACTTCGGAATCAATCCCCAGCATAGCCCGAGATGCCCGAGATCCAGTTTGCCTCTTCGCATTGGCAGTATGTAGTGAGAACAAATGAAATATCAGCTGTAGATCGTATGAGTGAATGTAAGAGTATGAAGATCCAGTCCAGATATAAAATGTATAACATTGTTCTTGTGGAACTGTATCCATAATAATGCTGGAATTCTTGGGGCATGTGTCCAATCGACTCGGGATGGGAAAGCGACGTGCGAGGCATGTCGCACTTCCACAGCGTCGGACTTGTGTTCATCGACGGGAAAATAGTCCGGGGTCGCCGCCGATGGCAGCATTGGAACCTCGTTTGCATCGCGTAACAACTCGCGATAATCCTCACCAAACTCAGGGTAATTCGCGTCAAGGAATCGAGCGTTAAGCAGTTGAGATACGGCGTAATCATCGCGAAGGCGAATGGAGAGTAGGTTGTGGAGGTTGTTGGCCATTCAAACCCTTCCGTTGCGCTGTGATACCACATACGTGAAATCAGTGGAATCATGCAGATCTTACTGGACTTTGTGCACACAAGTTCAATCAAAAGAAGAGAGGATTGAATGTCCAGTCAAATCCCCCAATCATCAAGAAATACCCGACTCCATTCCAGTGGCATTTCAAATGAACTTTTGAATTAACTTCTGAACCACTCAACAACTCCACATTGACCCCAAGAAGGGCAAATTGCGACCCCATGACCAGGAACAGATGTGTTGAATCTCGAAACACGGGAATCCAGTGGTTCCCACATGTGTTTTCTTCTATCAGAAAAGGCATGCATAAATCATGGAATTACCTCGGGAACCAGCATGCTTCTATGTGACTCCAAACCAATCATTTTCTCGCCAATTACCAGCATTTCACGCCATTTGACTCATTTCGAAGGTGTCTACGTGTGCTGTGGAGCTTATCATGACTGGAATCGAGTCAGGATTCACCCGAACCAATAGCAAATTGCGCTCCCTGTGGAAATCATGCGGCTCGAACATTTCATCTTTGATTCTCTATACATTCGTGTCTGACTCATTATTTTTGCCACATTCTCCATATCCATTTGGACCTGATCCTTGACAGATATTCCCATGTTATCGCATTTCTTATCTCTTCCCCCACTCTCGGACATCTATAAAAGCCCCCCAAATGTACTGTAAAAGTAGTTCCCTTTTTGTACCGTAATTCTGCCCTGCAGAATATACAAGAGTTAGGCCACATTATTGTGCACCTTTGAGCTCACCCGAACGTCCTCAAACCAACAACAATATTGTCTTGCTCTTGGTTATCTCATCCTCCGGTCATCGTAGACTACCCGCTGCTATAAGTATCAGTACTGCTTGATACCACTGACTTTTCTGCTATCCACAGATTATCCATTGTATGCCTTGTTTCCAGTGAAACATACCATCCGTCTCGCTTTTGTCCTTCCCATTCATCCACGAGGATTATCCTTCCGCCTTCTGGAAGTTGGGTCACCTTTTGTTGGTTCACAAGAAGAAGACAAATTACCTCACTCATTCACTTTCTGTGGCAAACGACACGCCTGATCGGAATTTGAAGTAAATCATTTTACGCAATCACAGCGCCGGAGAACATCAAGAACGGTGAGCATTTTTGCAAGTTCATATTCATGGAGCAGCGGGTGGCGGAATAATTCGGTCGGAAAGGACTGCTCACTAATTCCATATAATTTCCACACGATATCCTTCCATGCGTCGTGCAGTTTCGATAGTCGCCAGTCGAACTCCAGCGAATTTGCGGATCACATCCATGTCCAAAATTCCGGTTGCTTTGAAGGCTGCACGTGAAACGGTACTCTTTCGAAGAGATTCGCCTGCGAACTTACTGAATGACCGTTGGCGCCGTGCCTTCTGATCGTCGGGGGCCTTGTGTTTGCTGCCCGCTGTATCGTCCCATCGCCGACGATTCTGCACGTGCCTCATGTTCCAATAATCCGCCTCGCGAAGATCCTCTTCTTGTGACAAGGGCTCTGCCTTGAACAGCGATGGTAAGCTAAAATCCAACGACGTGGGCGACTGCGTGGGATTGGGCCCAGATGAGTCGCTGGCATCAGGTGTAAACAACGCAGACAATTCAAGAGGGCCTTCGGGGATGATATAAAAATTCGCAACAGAGTTTGGAAGGGGACTAAGTGGCCCTGAACGGTGTTGGAGGACGAACTGCAAAAACCCTTGGACGATGGGTCTCCTCGGTAGCCATTGCCCCATAGTCGATGAATCGTTGGAGGGATCCATGAATGACGCGTAAGGCTAGCTCGGCAGGCTCAGACCCCTTCTCGTCTTCGTAACATCGTGTGTTGATTTGTCGGAGCACTCCATCATAGGCCCAATAATAAAGTGCCGTATGAAGTTCCGCCATTTCTCCCGGCAGTGGTTTGTATTGCGGCACTTTCTGCAGTGGATCGACAACACTGTTCTCCGTACTAGACGAAGACGAAGCACTGGAAAAGACGCGCTATTTGAACTTGAACTGATGTCGAATTCGGAAGGGTCGTTCCCTGTAATTTCATGGATCCTATTAATAAAAGTTTCAGCAACCCTAGCCAATTTGCATGTATATTCTGGAACGCCCACTGACCAATGAGATATAAGCAGACTCCAACGAGCCGGTTCGAGGGCTGTTGAGTCATCTGGTGGAGCATCGCGCATACACCTCACAAACTCGAAAGATTCGTCGGTAGGGTCTTGCGGGGGACGGCGATGAACTAGACCAGGCTTCCCGAGTACTGACTCGTCCGCGTCGTGAAAAGGATGGTGGAACCACGCAGGCGGCTGCTGAAAGGTTACCGGCCCGAAAAACCGGAGGCGGGGCAGAGGTCCGATCAATGGCGATGCGCGGATCAGCAGGTGACTTCTTCTCTTCATCCTCCTCGGCGTCTTTGTTTTGCTTTACGAAATCTTCAAACGCGCGTCGAAGAACTGCCGGCGACTGAGCGGGAAGGAGTAGAACATCGGAGGAATTGGATTCCCAGCCACTTTATCAAAAGGGCTGGCAGGGTTATAAGAGGTACCGTTAGTGGGATGCAAGAAGTTTGATCGTGCGCACATGGCTTGTCTCTCTAGATAAGTCATTCCGTTCAATTGGTCTGCCATCACCTCCGAAATCCCTTGAAGCGGGCATTCCAACGCCGAGACATGTTGGCGATCAAAACAATACGGACACGTCCCCATATCGCTCGACGAGTCTGCATCCTCCAAATCCGGCAGACTGCCGTCCGCTGGTGGTCAGACACGAACTACCGCGTTCCAGACGCAAACACAAATTTGTCTTGGTCGCGTCCAGAGGATTCGTCCTCCAAGCGCTTCTGGACGTCTGCAACGGTATCCAACTCCGCCTTCTCTTCGGACTTAATCAAAGTCGGCCTAGAAACAAGCGCGGGGTTAACAGTGACCGGCCTCTCGTTCATTGCCTCGTTCTCGCGGACAGCATGTGCACGAAACATATTCTCAGGCAACTCCTGAATCCAGTAAGTATTTCGTTCCCGATCTTTCCAGTCTTTGCTTACCAGATCCACCTTCGCCCGTTTAAAAAGAGGAAACAATAGGTGCTTTCTTTCGTGGCATGCTTCGGGAATATCGCTTCTCCCCGTTCAAGAGCATCCGCTGGCGCCATGCCCACCATCGCCGCCTTCATTCGTGCGTCTGATGGATAGCAGAAGTTCCAGCTGCCACGCCTTCTGCGGGTCATTAGGCGTGGCCAGGTGGAATGTAAACTCGTGGCAAGCAATGGTGTAGGGTCGGCCGGTCGTTCGGTCGCGAAAAATTCGAAGAACATTGGCCGCAGTACTTCGGTGAAGAATCTGACCATCCGGAAGCTGAACACTACCGTAATATTCGGACTGCGGGGCAACAGCGAAGGTAGGGTCGACGTCAAGCGGTTGACGATCGATGTATTTCATCCACTGACGGGCCGTGAAGTCCTCCACAGTGGAAATGGGCCCAGAAGTGTTAAGAGCGGCAACAGGCATAGGTGGTGCGTGAAATATTTGTCGAGACAAGTACTGAATCTCTTCAAAGAGCGAAAATGAGTCCCGCCATCGTTAAGCAGGACGGGATCAATGGGAATTGTAGAGAGCGACATTTGGGGCGCGGGGTGCAGAAATTGACACGGGCAAGCTCTTTCGTCGTTCGCAGCCCGTTTTAAATATTGCAACCCGGCACGTTCCTTCCTTCCGCCGTTAACAAAGTTCTTCCATTATTCTCCACACAGCCCAGAACATCGCCGCGAGTATTTTCCAGAACATTTGAAACCACTGTCCAATCCCGTTGTACACTGCGGCCCAGAAATGTCCCTCACTGTCTTCTCGACGTTCAGTTTTTATGCGAGGCGCCATCGTGGACGACCCCATTCTCACCTCCCCACCAATCATGCTCGACATTGGTACTCCCGCAACACGAGGCTGGAGATTGAAAGTTTGGTACGAAAACTTCTCTTTCGTTTTCCAGATTGAGAATTTGCTCGTTTAGGTAGGCGAACGTCTGATAATGACTGGCGAAAGCCGTCGGGTAACCAGTCGCAACTCGGTTAACCAGTCGCACTTTCTGATGGACAAAAATGCGACTCAAACGCCATCAGTGCGACTCGACGAGTCTCACTCACACTAATCTTGTATATACTCTGCGGCTGTGGCGCAACCTACCTATTGATCAACGTTGCCGGCTTCTTTTCTGACGTCAACCAACCGCGCTGTGGTCAAAATTGCAGATGCCGGATCGAAGCTGGCAGCTTCTCCCTCCCTCCGATTCTCGCATCCACACCCCATTCTGGTCCGCCCACCCGAAGCGGATCCCGTCTTCCCCACGCCAGCCCTTTCCACCTTGTACATGGCGGACGCACCGAGTCGAATCCCGGGGCAGAGCGCTTCACACCCTCTCGAGCAGCTTGGCGCACGCACAATGGGTAGTGGCTCGCAGATGCACCTTAGGTATTGCATAGCGCCGCCTGAAGCAAGTCAGGGCTACGCTCCGCTGCTCGACACACCCCGCCCCGACTCTGCCCTTACGATTCACTCACAGGACAGGCTGCAGGCTCGCAGGTGCATCTCACTCACTATATGGGCGCTGACATTACCGCTCCACTATACAGACCTCGCACACCGGCGCACACCCACCCCTCTCAAGTCCACGGCGAATGCTACGCTGCCCTGCTCGATGCTCGCGATGCGCTCGCGCTCACGATCAGCGACCTCCCCCGGCCCTCTCATCGCCTTCAAAACAGGCCCCGATTCAACTCCTGCCCCGCTCGCTGCCCGTGCAAACCACGCCGGCGCCTGCACAATAAGATAGAGATGGATGCGGTCTCGATCTCATATGGCCTGGGCTCGGCGGTGCATTGCATCGCACCCATCCCTTTCCCGCCGTGTCTGCGTTGCGTCTTCGCCGACGTTCACGCTCCCAGCCGCCTTCCGTCACGCAGGCCTCCTTGCACGGCACCTGCTCAGCGCCGCTCGCCGCTGCCCTAAGCCCAAGTCAAATGCGCAAGCGCTGCGCTGGTGGACCCTGCACCGCCTGTCTGCAAGCTCAACTGCACAACCCCGACTGCGCCGCTCCATCCGGGCACGCTTCGCACGAACGACGTTCCGACCCAGCTTAAGGGACAGCTCCACACGCATCCCGCAAGTCCTTTGCGCTTAAGAACCACCGAATCCGCACTCCGGCCTTGCTCCTGACTCCCGACTCTGCCACGCACCTGCATCCGGATCAAGATGCAAGCTTGGCCGTACGACTGCGCACACGCGATGCCCGAAACAGGCTCCAACCATCCCCTTTCCTCCCACTCCTTCACTCCTTCCCTTTCCGCCCTTTCTTGTCCCCTCCCCCCCCCCTCGACCTTCGCCGTCCTCACTTGGTCCCCTACTCCCTCTCCCTCTTACCACCCGTCGCTTCCCTGTCGTGTAGTCACTTCGGAGGCGCCGATATCGACGTTCGCTCCCGCCCGAGCACTTGCGGACCGACACACGACTTTGCTTTGCGAGCGCAAGGCCATGCTGTGCATGCCCGAGTCCGGCCGTCGACTCCAGACGCGCTCCGCGTCTGTCCTGTTCTGCCTTCCCGGCTTTTCCCTTGTTTCTACATCGGTTCCCTTGTCCAGCGCGCCCCGTGACCACCTCCCGCTTACCTCCCTGCTCCCTCCTTGCCTCCCTGTCGTATACAATGCTGTCAGCCAGTAAATCGGGCGAATAAATACAACCTATTTTCTTCCTACATCCACTTGCTGATGGTGCGAGTGATCAGAATTGGATTCGAATAGCTGAGAACGTACCGTGTCATGTATCTCCCCATCAGGGTTCTTTGACCGCTTCGGGGGCTGTATTCCACAGCTCAAGTGTCTATTCTGGGCCCTTCTTAAATCGAGCGAAAGCTGTCATGGCGGCGCTTACCCTCTCTTCCGCTTCCCTCCACGAGCGATGGGCGACGAAACCCATGTAATGAAGACTTGGACTCTGGATCGCCCAGAGAGAAACCCTGGATTCGCCTCGTGAGTACTTAAATGTCGCTTGAGTAGTTGAATTAAGTCGTGGCTTATCGGTGCCTATTTATTTCAGCTATGGTGTTTTCTCGGGTTCGCACCACTTTACCGTGGCTGGTGGGACATTCACCAACACCACAAAGACCACAAACCACTATCATACAGCTCCGACTGTCCCGTCCGGTAATTATCTTCAGCATGGCTTGTTGACGAATGGCACTGGATATTGCGGCAGATTTTCGACGAATCCCGATGGGAGACATAGACTTGCAGCGTGAAATACGCTTGGACAAGCACTCTGGTGTTGCGGAATACCGACGTGAACGACGCAGCGTTCGAAAACTATATTCGGCCAAAATCCCCGGCCGAAAGTCAAGTGTGACAGTGGCCACCTATCAAGGCGAGAATGCAGGGGAGGTGTGCCGCATTACATTTCCTGAGCTCCAGGTTACCTAACATTTGCCAGGAATGGCAGCGAGATGTTGCGAAATATATGGCTGTGCGGCAAGTCACTCATTTACCTTACGAGCAAGACCGCTGAATGCCCCCAGCCATCCAAACATTGTTCAGCTTTGTGGGACAGCAAGTGGCGGGAATATATATGCTACAATCTTCCATGACGGTGTGGCTCGAAGTTTGACACCGGTGACACAATTAAATGTTACTAGATTTGATACCGTTCCAACATTTCGTGGGGCTGCACCGGCACTCACCTATTTCAATTGTGTATATCTATGCTTACATGGTATGTATCTGCCGCTTCCTATTTGCCAAATGCATCTTAATTTATGTCATGACGTAGAGTTCCATGTATGAACACTCGAAATTGACGATCAGACACTAAAACCTGTGTAGGACGCCCGGAATTACATCACCTCCACTTTTCAACACTGGCTGGTGAGTTCACTCGCCTGGTTGCGATTGAATCATGTCGACATATATAGAACGACGTTGAGTGCACCTTTTTCGTACGTCGCTCAACCGGCCGAATCTGCGTGGACCTCGCACCGGAAAATATCAGGTACTCCACGCACCACTACCTGGGGCGGGATCCGACGAAACTGATTTCAAATCGTTGAACACCCCGAGCCTGGAGTCCGCTGCCCTGGACTCGTTGACATTGGCGGAATATCACGAAATATGCTATTCGGAGTTCTCGGTCTACCGAGATGTCTCGGTTTACAACCCAATTACGGTTGATATTGGGGCAGTTATTTCCTGTTCTTTGGGGAATCGGCTCGAGGATCTCGCCGAGATTGCCTTCCTGCCGCGAACCGACAGCTTTGGTATACCTTATTGGAATACGGCCGGTTTGGGAGTTTTCATGGAGAAACGTTGGACCCGGTACGATTTATCTCCCTCCTCGTGACTAGCGCTAATATCACTCAATCTGCCAGTCTCAGCTCCAGTGATGCTGTAGCCAAGACCACCATTTCACTAAGTTTCCAGTACTTTGAAACGGATTACTGGATCAGCCAAGCGAATCATATATTCAAGCACCTCGAAAATCTCGTCCAATTTTGAGGACTACGGTACGAATGCTACTCAAGCTGGGCCGCTATTGAAATTGATCTGCCTGAACAGTTGTATTGTCCGATATCGAGTTTTTCATTCGCTTAACCGAAGCAGATCCACCCGAAGGCTTCCTGTTTCTCTGCCCACCTGAATATTTTCGAATTGGTCCCTCTTCATTCAAATGGCCGGAGTGTCCACCTATTGGTCCTTTGATCCCACGGGTGCCAATCCACTTAGCTTGGAAGATGCAGCTAACCTCGGATTCCCCTCTCTGCAGCACTCTGTGAACATCTGGGGTAGATCGTGGGATGCCAGTGTTTACGCAGGCCTCCACCAGTTCCATCAGGCTAAAGGCTTCGATCCAGAAAGTCAGGATGTCGCCCGGCATCTTGGGCAGCCGCTGCTGGAATTGTCTAGTGAGATAGACACTCCATTCGTTCATAGTGAGTCTGCAGTCCCGAACTCGTTGATATTCGCTCAAGAAATTCAACAGTCGGCGATAAAAACTTCCGTCTCGCTTCCGAGGGAGATGCGCCAACCCGGGTTACCACGGAAGAAGAGTCCGAGAATGGGTCTGAATCGAGCGACACGAATCATGGTAAATAAATACATTTCCCTGAACCCAGTTTTCAACTAAGGAATTCCCAGCAGATGCGTCGGATACCTCGCCCTCTCATTCAGACCTTGTGGATGCGCTACCGGTTTCGCACACTCGAAGTCCTGATTAATGTGCGGTTGTCTCTCATTTTAGGCGGTGTATTATTCTGGTTGTATGACTACGTTTGGAGCCGCAAATAAGATTCTTACCCAACCTGCAATTCTACCATGGAGAAACTGGCCAGATCTCATTTTGGGCCAACAGTTTATTGGCCGCTGTAACGGATCAGCTACATTTCTTGAAGCACGCGGTGCGTCATGTTAGTGTTGCCGGGGTTCTGTTAGGTTCGGTCCTTCGCAAAACTTTCTGAAACCCGAACTTCAAGAGTGAAGTCGGGTTCGGTTCAGGTTCGAACCCGAAGGAACCCGGAGCCTCTTTGGAGGCCCCCAAAATCCTATTTTTCGGTTCAAAACAATGTGTGGACCACGGAAGAGTTTCGTGGAATCTTTTATGATGCTTCAACCCGCAGATGGACTGGGTTCCGCTGCATCTGGAGTGATCGAACAGTGTGACTGCTTGTTTTGGAAGGTTGGGTGAGGTGAGTAAACCTGATATAAGAGGTTTTTAGCTCAAGTAGTGATCGTTTTTGTATATTGGCACTTGTACCGAGGTGAGGAGAGGTTAAATTTGAACTCAGTATCCTCCCAAGTATTTGTAGTGCTAGAGATAAATTTGAAGACCTAGAAGACTAGATTGTAGAGAACTGATGAATAAGAACAACATTCAAAGTAAGACTGAGCAGAGAGCACAGCGAGATGTCTCTGATTCGGAACTGGACAACATTCGAGCGCGTAGACAAAGTGCATCCGAAATGAAACCCGCGAATATAGTTCTGGTACCTGAGTTTGCTGATGGAAAGCAAGTGCACCCGAGACCAATCCAAGACGACCTACGGCCGAAGATCCTGCAACACCTGCCTTGTCGTTGATTACAATCAGGCACCAGACAACCGTCAAGCCTCGCATACGTTTAGCGGGCGAGATTTGGCGGTTTCGGTACTGTGCTAGGAGATAGGGGTGTACGGGCTACAGCTTGACAAGAATGATGAAATGATAGAAATGGAGGAATCCATAATGAAGCGAGGCGGGCGCCGGTGGAACTGGAAGAAGTCGGGAAGTGCCGGGCTTTGTGTGACCCCCACTGTGTGACCCGGCGTCTTGATCCGTGCTGCCAGCGAATCCAAAGCGTCTGACTCTTTCTGCCATTTCAGCTGCACGCCGCCCTATCCTCTCGCTCACCCGACGCCGACGTGGCCACGTCGATCTCAAGCACACAATCATGGCACACTCTCAGCAAGTCCCGCGCCTCGTCACATTCAAGAACTCGCGACAAGCATATGTAGAGGAGAGTATTTACATCGATGGGTACAGGTTCGCCGGTGACTCCCACTCACTCTTTCCCCGCTGCTGCGTCTCTGCGCTGACTTCTCCGTAGCTTCTGCATGTGCTGCCGCTTGCACGCCGACTCAGTAACGCTGCCGCCATCCTAACCTCAATACACGGTGCCACTGCTCCACACATCCTGCCCCCTTGACGATTCACAGGCTCCCGTGCACGTCGCGCCCGACCCTCGACCCCGACATGCTCGCTACGCCATTCAAGCGCCACTGTACGACTGCGTACGTGCGGCGCTCGTTACGAGACTCGGCTTGCGGTGCGCTTACGAACGCGTGTCGCTGCACCTTCCATCCTCCCTTGCTTCTCCCGCCTTCGCTCATGCCTCTCTCCTTCCCCTCCTCACCCTTCGCGCCATCCCCTCCCCTCTTCTTTCCCATCTCCGCCCTATCCCGTCCCGCCGCTCCTTGCCAGCCCCACGCGCAATCGCACACTGGTGCCGATCGATCCGCCGCGCGGATGGTTACTCCCGCCGGTGTCGGCGCCGCGTGCGCGCGGCGCAGCCTCGTCGTGTAGGCGCACACTGAGCTGAGCTGAGCTTCAGATGTGAGGCCGGCGCTGTACACGCCCTCCACCCCGTGCGCGCGATCTCCCCTCCTCTTCTCTCCACTCTCCTGTCTTCCTCACCTCTCGCTCTATCTCCTCCATCGCTCCCTCCGTCGCTCCCGTCCGCCGCACATCGCCCCCGGCGACAACCCACCCCGTAATCGTCCCCTCCCCTCCCTCCCAGGCTCCCTCCCTCGCACCAAGTACATAAGTAAGTAGCCCTTTAGTGTACTACTCAATACGCGTCGAATGAATTTCTAACCCAGAACTTCGCGACTCGAGTGAGATTGAGATCGAAGTCGATTCAATTAACTTAGATTCAAAGCAAGCCCTGTACCGCGTCAAGTCCACTCGGGCTAGCTATGTAGAATCCATCGAGCATTGTGCAATTTAGTACTCAGACCGGATCCAATCCCGATCGTTTGCGCAGAGTCGAGTCGATGAGAGTCGCGGGCTGTTGGCAGACTGCTGCTGCTTCGCACACTTGAACAAAATAAGTTCAAAAACTTGATCGATGCACGAAACTGCAGCTGATATATATTCGAGTCATTGATTCCTTGCTGAAAACGAAAACGAATTGAAGAAACCGGGAATGTCGACTGTAAAATTAAACCAAGTGAAGTAATACTGTGTGCTGTACCTCTGGCAGTGCGTCGGGTTCAAACTCGAACTTCCATGCTTAAGATTTCTCGAAGCTCGCATCGCACAGAATTGCTGTCCCTCCCACGGTAAATATGAAATGCAGCGCCTCGGAACCTGTCTCTCGTTTATTTTTAGGTGCTTCTTACTTAATTCGAATGAAAGCTGTCATATCAGCGCTTAAGCACTCTTCCTCTTCCCTCCATGAGCGATGGGCGACGAAACGCATACACAAGAAAACTTCAACGCCGTCTCTGCCCCAGAAACTCCTGGACTCGCGTCGTAAGTATCCAATGCCGTCTGAGTGGTTCAATCATGCCTCACCGGCGCCTAATCCAGCCACGGCGTCTTCCCGGGCTCGCACCACCCCACCGCGGCCGGCGGGACCCCCACCAACACCACCACGACAAACTACTATCATACCACTCCGATTGTCCTGTCCGGTAATTCTTGTCAGTATGGCTTGTTTATGAACGGCGCGGAATATTGTGCAGATTTTCGACGAATCCCGATGGGAGATATAGACTTGCAGCATGAATTAATTTTGGACAAGTACTCGCGTGTTGCAGATTACCGACGTGAACGACACAGCATTCGAAGAGTATATTCTGCCAAAATAGACCGCGGAACATCGAGTGTGACGGTGGCCACCTATCAAGGCGAAAGCGCGGAAGAGGTGCACCGGGGCATTCCGTGTTTTGATTTGAGATGGGATAACACTTCTCAGGAATGGCGACGAGATGTTGCGAAATGTATGGCCATGCAGCAAGTCACTCATTCACCTTACAAGCAAGACCACTGAATCCATCCAGTCATCCAAATATTGTTCAGCTTTGTGCCACTGCAAGCTCGGGGAATATCCACACTACAATCTTTCGTGACGGTGTGATCCACAGTTTTTTAAACACCAATACTGATGAATTAAACATAGACTTGACTTGGGGGGAGGCCGATGCTTTGCACGGCAGGACTCGTACTTTACTTTTGGTAGTGATGTACTGTTTATTTAAAATACAGTAAGATTTTTAACCCACATGGCGCACTGCCAGTTGCGGGCGAGAGATATGATGCACAAGTGTGTCTCTTAATGGCGTGCTTGAAAATGCCAACTGATTTATTTGTCTGAAGTGAGAGCACTAGACAGCTTTTGGATCGTGTTATTTTGTGGAGGTTGCAATGCGTGTGTTTACTATTCCAGTTTTCACTTGACTCAATTTTATCCTAGAAACCGGCGTCATTACGAGGCAAGTGTTTGGACTCAAAGAAATGTCAGGCGAAACTGAGGATTGGGATCTCGGCTAAGGCTCGCCAAACCTGGACTCACGTGGCTCCAGAAGCCGTCAAAATGCAGTGAGGAGGTCAGAAAGCACGCCTTACGCTGGCTAGGGCTGCCGTATGTTTTTCTTTCAGCTTATGTTTAACTACTTTCGCCTAACGAGATTCCATAGTACTGAAAAGCCGGTATTTTGCTGCTTGATGATGTCCTCGTGGCCCTTGAGAAAGTCGCAACAACATCAAACCACGCTCCTATCTATTTTGTGATTGTGGTACTACCCGGCCCGGGTTCCGGTTTTCGACTTGACAATAACACAAATCACTCGAATTACGGTAAATGGTACCGTATCATGCCGCCAATGTCGCCAATGTATAATAATACCTTATAGTACACCGCCAAAGTAGCGCCACATGGCGTAAACCTGACGGCGGCATGTCGACAAGATGCCGTCACTGGCAGGCTGTCAGCCGTCAAGTATCTGGTTTACAGAGTACATCACGAATAGACTCACAGTGGAGGCAGCTCGAGTGGCTGCCAGCTGCCGGTGTAGGTGGATGTATGTGCTCACTCACATGTAATTTGTATGCTGTACAAATTCGACTCATTTGGCTTATTCACGACATATAACATGGAGAGAAAGCATTATCTGATTGTATCAAGAAAAAAGCGCACGGCATTCTATCTACTAGTTGATCACCCGCTGCCGTCGCCACTAGTCCTCGTCTTCTACGGGGGTCGTCGCGGTGTCAAGGGTCTTGGCGGTGATGAGATCATCGACCTCTTGCTGGAAGGCGTCGACAGGCCTGTCGATCAGCTTTGGACCCGTGGGGCCATGCATCTTCTGGTCTTCTTCAAGGTAGTACCGGAATCCCCTGGAACTACTGAGATTTGGAATGGCAGAAGTCGGGAAACAACGTACTTGGCCAGTTTCTTCGGATCGCCGCCGGCGTCTGCGCGAACCTTTGCAAGGCGCTTGTTGAACTTATTCCAGAATTTGCTGTCCGGATACTTGATGAAAACGGCGCGCCAGAACGTATTGAGAAGTGGGGAAAAAAACAAGTAAATAAGGAGGTGCTCACCATCAGGGCAAGGCGTGTACAAAGCACGACATTGACCGTGCACTGGGTGCCCTTCACCACAGCTTGCGCGAGCTGGAAGATGTTGCTATGTTCCTTGTTCGGCGCGAAAGTGTTGTCCTTCTTGATGCCGACACTGGCACCAATCTTGAAATTATGCGATGAGAACGATCCGGATATGTTCGACTTCTCACGCACCAATTTTTTCAAAGACGAGCGCTCTTGAGTCAGCGCATACTGGGTCGCCGAGGTCAACTTGGCATAATCTGCCGGAATATTTTCGATCCCGGCTGGGATATCGAAGCCGCGGCTTTTGACGATGGCCTCGAATCGAAGCACATTAATAAAGTGAAAACGAAAGACACAAACTGATGTGAACTTACGAGTAGGAGATTGGTGGCCTCGTCACCCTTGTAGTTGATGGTCTTGCTTGAAAGGAGGAAAGCTGCAGCATACTCCTGGAGATTTTTCTGTAACAATAGTACTCAGTTTGGGAAGAAGAGCTCGAGAGAAACCAGGGCTGCTTACTTTGAGATCGTCAGAGACTTCATACGCCGGCTGAGCGACCACAATATCATTGATCTTGTTGCCCATGGCAAGAATGGCCGCATACATCTTGGCGTCGCGAAGAGAGATGGGTTCCTTGATCGAGACGGTAAGTAAGATAATGAACAGAAAAAATGCACTTGCCTTGATGAAGTCCTCCACCGCCGAGACTTGCTCGGTGCGAAGCCTCTTGCTCTCAGCGTGGCGCCGAGCAGCCAGAACAATGTTTTGATTCACAAGAGGCTGGATAGCAGGCTGGCCTTCGGGTTCGTCGTTGTTGGCCATTGCAAAGTGGGTCCGTTTGCCGAGGGACAGCGAAGGAGATGGGCCAAGGGGCGAGCTCTCAGCCATAGCACGAAGGTGGGGCGGCGTTGGTTGAGGTACTGGGTGATTGCGACATGGATGCGAAGAAGGAGGATAGGCTGGGACGGGCTTGTTCCTCGACTATAAATATTTTGCGGGCAAACGGGTTGCAATTGTCGTCAGGAGCAAACAAACTCGAATTTGAGGATCTTGAGCATCGGTTATGCACAGCCAGGAGAGAATCGGACAGTTGAGGGTGAGCCCGATTGATTGAGGGGGCGCACGAGGCAGAATCCCTTGACAATCTTGACCGATGCCACCGAAAGGGAGCGGAAAGGTTTGGGAACAAGGTAACGCGCTCCATTGCAATTCCACATGCACCGAGTGATTTTTGGAGCAGAATTTGAGTACAGCGAGGATCGTAGCAAAGCACAATGCAGAATTTGTAGCAGAAAGGATTGGATTCAGGCCCGGAGTGCGGCAGCGCATCTTGCCAGCGAATCGCATCAGCAGGCGAAGGAAAGAACAGAGGAGGTCAAAAGAATGCGGGAGCGGCTTGTTTCAGAAAGACAGGCCGACTCTGCAACCGATGCACTTCGGCAGCTCCATTTTGCGACACCAAAAGTGCACGGGCCCGTCTCGGGGCATGCCAGTCGCTCTCAGTTCGAACAAGAGCAGGAAGCCGAGATGTGGAGAGAGTATGAGATGAATGGGGCAGATTTGGTTGGCGGAATGGAAACCGAGAGCTCCGAAGCACGTCTTTACGAGCGATTGCAGGAAGAAGCGGCGACTTTTGGAATTTTGGATCCAGAGGGAACAGCAAGAAAGCTTGGGCTGGAACAAGATGGTGATGAGTTTGAAGATGAGGAGGATGATTTTCTGGGACAGCTCATGGCCACCATTGGTGAGTTGCGCGTTTGTCGTGGTCGGCTCGAGACTTTGGGAATGGTTGATTGCGATCACATGATCCATGTGATCGCAACTCTCAGGCGCGCCTGCGGTCCTCCTCGATGTTCATGGCACCGCGACGCGTTTTTCGTCGCTGCCCCTCTCCAAAATTAATTCCAAAGCTGATCTTTTGCCTATCCAAGCTCTGGTGGAGCACGAACCCGAACAAAAAAATGATAATCAGCCGCTTCAGTCGTCAAACTGGTTTCCGTATCCCTCCAAAACTGTAAGACCTTCATTCTCTTCATAATAATGGGCTAAATTCCTCCAGATGTTCCTTCTTGATGCTCTGGATCGGCTTCCCCGCCTTCGAATTTCCAGTTCCTTAATGCGAGTTGTCCTCTGGATGTTGAAGGAACTCAAATGCAAAGATGTTCCTTCTTTCGACCACCTGCGCTGCGTTCAGAAGGATATACGCGCAAAAGGGATTCCAACGATTCCCTGCAGGTCGGTGCAGGGCAATGTGTTTTTCATGAACGATCCGCGAGCAATTCTTGCGCAAGTAAGTGCTTGGTTGCCAAGCTCGTCTAGTTTTACACGATTGCGATAGGATTGGGTAAACCCGGCAACACGGAAACTCATCCATGTATATCCTGAGATTCCGGAGGATGGTGTTATTCGGGAGATCTGGCATGCGCACAAGTGGCGGAAGGAAATGGACCTCGACAAACTCAGTCCGATGTACAATGCAGGAGTGCGCCATTTTTACGTGAATGAGCTTTCTCGGCTGCGAGACGGGAAGCTCGTTATTCCTATCCGTTGGGTTGTTTTTCGAGGAAAAGTCTGCGCTGATGCTTTTGTGGTTACTTCGAACGAACAGGTACATTGGAAGTTGATTTTATTTCATTTGCTAACAGTCCAGTTGCTAGAATGAAGCTGTAGTCATGGACAGAACGACTGAGCTTATCTCTGCCGAAGACCTGGAGTTGAATTACTTCGATCTTCGGGATAACGGCCAGATACCTACTTGGGCAGGTGCGATACCACGATGCTTTCTTGTATTCCATCAAGTTAACCATTCGTTTAAGATTCATCGAAGAAGGCGGGACATCCCACCCGCATGCCTAATCCGAAGCGTGAAATAGCGGGTGGAGATCCATTATACCACAGCTTCGTGGATTACTTCTGTGATGACGTGTCGGGCAATGTTTCCAAGTCGTGGAACAAGCACTGGAACTCCTATATGACGCACCGCAATCTTCCCCGCGAGCTTCTGCAGCAGGAATTCCATATTCATTTCGTATCGACATCACAGAATGCAACTGTTGCAGAACAATATCAAGAGTTCAAAAATGCCGTTGAGTAAATGGCCCTCGAATGCACCGGCTTGGATACACGTTGAAACTTTCCACAGGACGACTCACACGGAGCCTGTCAAAGTGCGAGATGAATCGGGAATGACATGCCGTTTTTGCATCTATGTCAATTCCGGTCCATGCGATAACCCAATGGGAAGCGAAATCTGTTCGCATATCGGTGGACAGGGGAATTGTTTCTGTCGCAAGTGCACTATCGGAGGTACGCGGAAAGACAAGGCCACGGATGAAGGTTACCACGCACTATTTGAGGTATTTTGAGTCTAAACAAAAGCTATCCAAACTCACGTCGTTATAGAGTGGTTCACCTCGTACGAAAGAGGGGATCTTACATGAACTTGAAAAACAGATCAAGCTCGCCTGCTCGGGTGTCGCAAAACCGGTCAAGGACTCTCAGACGGCAACGGGCATCAAAGACAATTATACCCAGTATTGGATTGACGATTTACTTGGACGATTTAAGAAAATGCGGAAAGATGAACCCGACCGCCCGACAGAAGAAATTGAGACGGAACTTGTCCAGTGGACCGTCGAAAATCACGAAAAAATATACAGCTCTTTCCTCACAACACCCGGTACGTTGATCTCAATTCGCTGAGATTAAGTTAACGCGATTACAGGTTTTGACCCAACAAAAGACACGCCGGTTGAGATTCTTCACACCATCTTACTTGGTGTCGTCAAATATATTTGGCACAAGTCGCACACAACGTGGACGGCAGAGGAGAAGAAACTGTATGCCATGCGACTTCAATCTACTGACACCAATGGGCTCTCAGTCCACGCCATTCGGTCGAATTACATCATGCAATATGCGGGCTCGCTCATCGGCCGTCAACTGAAAACACTCGCACAAACAAATATATTTCATGTGCGCGGCTTGCTCGACGACAACAAGTTTGCAGCTTGGAAAGCTACCGGCGAACTAACCGCTTTGTTGTGGATGCCAGAGATACGAAATCTCGCTCAATATCGGGTGTGTGACTCTATCTTTTACTTTATTTTGTATTGACAAAGTTTCGGCATTTCTAGGAAGATCTGAAGGTAGCCGTGGCTAATGTTCTGGACACTTTCGCGGCTGTCGATCCTTCCAAAATAATTACCAAGATCAAGTTACACCTCCTTACTCACATGGACGACGATGTGGTCCGCTTCGGACCATTGATTGGATGCGCGAGTGAGCACTATGAAAGCTTCAATGGAGTGTTTCGAAAGTGCTCGATTCTTTCCAATCATCAAGCACCGAGTAGAGATATTGCACTCCAGTTTGCGGGGCAAGAGGGTTTCAAACACATTGTCACCGGTGGGTGGTGGTACACTGGAGAGGAATGGGTCAGCGCCGGAAGTGGTGTTCAGACGTTTCTGGTGGCGCATCCTTTACTTCAAAAACTCTTGGGATGGGCTAGCGGCGATCCACTAAAGCATGGTGTGTATCCTTAGCCTTGCACTGCCATTGCCCTGATTTTCTTGCAAGGGACAACACGCTTTGCTAAATTGAAGCAAGGCGAGAGGGCGCGCTCAATGCACTCACTCAGTTCAACGAGCGCGGTCCATGCACTGAATTATGGTGGTTACCCTCCGGATTCTACCTGGTTCAAGTGCAAAAGCATTGTAAGCAAATCGCTTGACGAATGTGTCCTTGGCTCGTGGGTCTTTGCACAGTCTTCGATTGACGAAGTGAGTCCCACTTGATCTCATTTAAATTAATTATTTAATTCAATGTCAGAAAAACACGGTATCTGGACGTATCACTGACATTCTTCTGGACACCGAGTACCGGTCGCTTGTGATACTGGAGCTATTCCAGGTCCTTCGCGATCGGGACAGCATATTTGGGATGCCAGTCCTTGTGCGGCGTGACTCCGAAATGAGTTATATGCTGATACCTGGCAAGGTAAGATGGGTCGGCTGAAAGATTTGCGACTCATTGCATTCCTAACAGAATGTCCTGTTTGATTTCAATGTTCAGCACGACTGCGGCACAGCAGAATGCGAGGGAAGCGGTGTCCGCTTACGCCGACAGGAGCGTGTCGAGTCCGACCAGATCGAAAATCACATCGTGCACAGTGCACTAGATCGATACTTCATCAACTCTCACGCGCTGCACAACGCCCACCTTATTCGCGCGACTCTTCCCCGGGATCTACTTGCCCCCATTCCGTACTTCGAGGACCCCAAGGCAAAACACGAAGAATTTGCGGCTGAACTCCGGAAGCAGGCGGACAAAAAGATAACGGACTCGGGACCAGACGGTGGAACGACAGGTAAAAAGAGGGGTCGCAGAGCTGGCGACAAGGGAAATGGAAAAGCACAGCAGCGGAAAAGGCAGAAGACTAATGCTGGGAAAGCACGGAAATCTCGTAGCTCGGCAGTGGCGCCGGCGAGCTCTGAACCCACCATGGTTGCAAGCAGATCACGGCGGACAGTCCGGCAGTCGGCGAAGGCGAAGGAGATGGAAGAAAGGAGTGAGGATGAATCTGAGGCCTCAGATGAGCTCTCAGCCGACGAGTCTAGCGACAGCGAGTCCGATATTGATTTTGATTACGAGGAGGATGAATAGAGCGACCAAAGAAATTTATTGAACACATGTGGCTGCTGAACATGGTCGATATGTGCATAGTTATATGGTGACCAGCTGAGAATCCAGCTGCGCCCGTCAGCTGGACACCATCCGTACACTGGATGGGTCCACGTTTGCGCTCGGCTGTTCAACAGATGATCGCATCAGCTGTAACGGTGCTGTGGCTACTTTGGCGGTGTATACCGCCAACGATTGACTGCCGATGAAGCCGAGCATCAAATGTTCGGGATTACCCGAAGTCTTGCGTACGTGTTGTCTGCACAGCCTCACAGATGTAAGAACACTGGCATCCAGAGCGAATGAAGACGACGGCATCGGGTATGCCATTCACTGCTTGCTCATTGGGCACCACACCTGATCTCCAGCTGCATCTTTGGGTGGAGGGGTAAATATTCGGTGAAATATAGCAAACACCATTACTGACTCGACGAAAAGACATGGAAAAAATAAAAATAAGTATGAGTACATGCCGTGTGAAGCATCGGCCTTCCCACCAAGTTTATGTAATTCTTTTCAACCATCACATCGCCTCTTGCTCCACATCCACCTCGCAGTTCCAGACCTCAAGCGTTTCCGATTGCGGCGCTTTGGCAAACCCTCAACTGTTTTTTCGACCTCAGTGCGCTCTATCTGACCATTGCACGGCTCTATATCAAGAGCGTCGGTTCCGGCGGTTCGCCAACGTTTCGTAAAACGGTTAAACTCCGATAACCGCAACTCTGGTATGGCCTTACGCTGCTGCTCAGCCTACTGTTCTGCTGAACGGAAACATCCTCGCATCCATATGACCCGCCTTTCTTGCTTCTTGTGGCACGATAATTGCAAGGTACCGAAACTTGCCACTAACTATTAATGCCGCTTAGACCCACAGCGATGGTTTGAACTCCAACCGTAATACTACCTACCTACCTACCTACCTACCTACCAACCTCGGACTTGCCGCCTGGTGTCAATTTCTTCACAGGTATTCTTTGTCTTCTCTTTGTCTGGACGGGTCTACTGGCGCCACATTCCATCTCGATGCATGTCTGGTGATCCATACCAATCTCGTCTGCTCGACATTTCTCTTGAGTTCACTAGCCTCGATACTCAGCAGCATCCCCGACGACTATACTTCTCCACGAATCGGATGTTGTGCATCGACAAAACCGTGTTACCTGTACCGAGTTGATGGAATAGAGACTCGTTCTCCGGGGTTCGAATCCCCGCGTCCGCCTTCGTGAGTTCCGTTGAGGTCTTTTTTGCTCTTCACCTTTTCTGCTGTGTCTCCAATTCTCTTCGCCCACATCACGGTCTGTCTGAGCCGCATGTGCTTTGGGGGGTGTTCACGTTTATCCGAATATTGATTATCTCAACCCAATTCGCTCCGAATGTGTTGATCTCCACTCAACTCGCTGCTCGTCTTGAGTACCCTCCGACGAACAACCCCGGCAGAGAAGTCGGACGTCGATGTCATGTATGGGGCCCAGCCATGAATGCACACCAGCAACTCGGGGTTCGATTCCCCGCGTCTGAATTCCAGGGTTGATTATGTGTTTTTGGCTTTCTTCTTTATTCTAGTCTCTCATGGCACTGGCCCAGTTCCAAATCTCGGCACCGGCCTCGCCTCGCGTACTTTGCCCCCTCTGCATTCTTCGCTATTCTGTCCGACTGTTGGATCTTTCACAACCTGCGAGCTTTTGGCTTCTGCGTTGCGGGTTCGGGAACCATGTGCTCTTGGGTATGGGCTGATTTCGGACGAGCTGGAGTCTCAACAGTCCCCGCAATCAGTTGTCTCGACTGTTTTGCATCTACGCTTGTCCCGAACTTCCTTCGGTACTGAGCTGAGCGTAGAAGTCGGACGTGGTGCGTGGGACACAGCCAGCTTCGTTTAGGGGAGTGCTTGTATCAGTCACTGGCATCTCGGGGTTCGACTCCCCGCGTTCGAATGGTTTGACTTTACTTTGTTCTGCTTTGCGCCTTTGTTCGTTCTTAGTTCAAAGACTCGGGCTGTTGTCCCTGGCATTCGAATCGTCCGCAACTGCAGTGAGGGATTCGTTGTTGATTATCGCTTCTTTTGGCTGGCGCTGACAGAACACAACAGGGACGTTGAACGTCCCAAGTTGTCCCAAGTTTCACTCCCCGTTCCCGACTGCACTGGGCCCGTGTGCGCTATAATTTACTACTTTCCCCTTTCTTGGTGTATTTTCCACCGGTGAATCAACAATTAAAGGGCTTATTGGATCCAGGGACCGGAAACCATCACTGTGAGAACATCGGGACCCGAAAATCATGTACCTGGAGAATGACTCGGCCGTTTCAAATAAGATTTCATGAATTGAGAAGATCATGTATTCTACGTATTCCAGGCTCATTTCCATGAGTTTCACCCGGGTAGCACCTGTCTTCAAATCATGGTCCTATGACATGAATTTCGGGAGGGTTTTCCAAAGGAGCGGGTTTCATGATTTTCAGAAGATAGGCTAAGTAGTTTGCAAAAGTCGCGTCATCGACTTGTTCCATTACCTCCGGTCGATCCAGAAGAGCCCACCGTTGCTTTGACTTGCTCCAAACCCTCCCAATCAGCCCAAGAATACTATCGATGCTGATGATCTCGTCCGCGGCAAACACCCAACAGCCTGAGGCTGGCATCCGCTTCGGCCTCTCCATCAGCTGGCGTTTTTGGTTTGGTTACGCCGACGCTGCGAGTCCTTGAAAGGAAAATCCTCGGGGAGGTCAAGAATGAGATAGGTCCTTCTCACCTAATGTCGGCGGTCGGACATGTTATCGAGGGACGCCACAAACGATCCGTTCTTTCTCTTACTATCAAGTACACAGTTTAGATACATACAGTCGAGGTACATGCCCAACGTGCCGTCCGCGGCGAGGGGCAAATTGCATGATTTTAAAAATAAAAAATAAAAATAAAAAATAAAAAAAAGAATGAGATAGAACTGAACCTGACCATAAAAGGCAGTGTCTCGCATCTCCTCGCGAGCGCGCGGTCGATGTCTGTTGGCATCTACTTGTAGGCAGTACTAGGGCATGATTAAACAGGCCTATAATCCTTTTTTTCTTTTTTTGAGAAGTATATCTTCACATAGCTTGCCTCGCGTCTGGGTTCCGGTGCGCAAACTTGCTATGGCACATGTCACCACCCGCCATAAATTTAACCTTGCCGTATGCGTGAACAGGATCAGGTACGAAGCGACTGACTTTGCGCGGGCGTATATTGTTGGTGTAGTTGGTGGAGAGATAAGTTGCAATTCGAGTCTTCAAGGATTGATTGATAGCGTGGGCACGGTCTTGAGGATGTACGAAACAAAGTCAGGATTTGTAAAAGTGGATGAGTGCTACAATTTGGGGATAGGTGGAACACAATCTGAAAGTGTTAATCCTCTGCTTTGCACGTCCCGAGAATCGCTTAGGTCCAACTCTTCACGGAGGTGGTAGATCAGCTTCAGTTGATTGAGCTTTGCAACATCGCGGAGTCGATGTGCCATGCTCGCGAATAGATGTTTCCGGCTTGAAATATTCGACCAACTTCGCATGAATCCACCGTCGTTCGAGCCATTTGAGCTAAGTTTTCCATTTTATTGCCCTCTCTTAGTATTCTACACCTGCTCTGATTAATTCTCAGTGGACCTCTCTTTTTCTTCTGCACGACTCGGCGCCTTCACCAGCACGACCTAGACACCTCTTGGTCAACCTAGAGACCACCTTTCTCTTCTTCTCCGCTGGCCTTCGAGAAGGGTTCCATATAGGAATTTATTCCTCTATCACTCAAACGCAAACACCACCAAATCACTCTTCCTCATTAGAGCACATTAAGAAAGATCGTGCAGGCGGACGGTATACTGGTCCATTCTCGCGTTCTCGTCTCGAATCACTTATCGGCCCCTTTCTTACCTCGCTCTGCCATTTATGATAATTTCCCCGTGATTGCCGAGAAATGAACACCTTAGAAGATGAACATCTTCGGTGACGGTGGCGACCCCGTGAAATTTTGGTCTAAATAATACAGTAGTACTTACGTAGGATTGCTACAGCTTTTCCAATACATGATTGCGTCCGCTCTCACGGTAAATGTTGACACGCTCAAGCTCAACGTAAGTGTGCCAGGTGGTCCAACAGTCCTGGAGCTCAGCAACGTCGGGGCTGGCAGCGGACGACGAGGGAGATGAAGGTGAAATTCGAATCTATTGAAAGTGAAAGAAAGTACAGATTAAATAGTAAAGAACTAAAATAGTGGTGTAAAGATCTACGGCACATTGGACAGGTCTGAAGTACATTTGACAGGTCCGTAGTACATGAACTCGGGCATTAACTCGGTCATTCCGGCGATCGAACAAGTCCGAGTGCAGCTGCGTGCGGAGCACGACAATGTGTAATGGTGCAGTCCAAGACAGGCTCGAGAAACGATTGTTGGCGATCAGACGAGGTGAACCGTGCCAGCCATTTCCACGACTACACATTGTTCCGTACACTGCCAAATTGGAGCATGTTTTGATGGCCCTCCTCATTTTGTCAATGTCTGCTTGTCCACCTTTAACCCCAGTGAAAACGACAGCAAGCCAGATCGAGCCACATGTACTACCTTTTGGTTGGATCTATCTGGCTCGCAGATTGGCTCAGGGCTCGATGTAGCTCGAAGAATTCATGCAATAATTCGAGCCAAATGTATTCGCGATCGAGCCACAACGAACTGCAACGAACCACCCAATGCTCCTCCACCGCCCGCCGCCACGTCGCCGACCAATCCACCGCCGCACCGCCTACTAATCCGCCGCCAACTCACCACGCTCCCCCGCCCACCCCATAGTAGGCTACCTTTCTTCAAGAAATCTGTTAAATAAATTGCCAATGAGCATAACATTGCATTAGAAAAAGAAGATAAAGCTCTTACTCCATGGCCCGCTCCATCTGAACGTCTTTGGGGAGTTCCTGTTCTACGTATGGAATTGCCGAGTATCTGAAACCCGGATATCAGATCTATCAGAACACAGTACGGTAGTGAAGGATGTACGCACCCGGTTCTGAATGTGAGGGAAGAAGTACGAAAAAAAGGTCCCTCCAAGCGTCGCGAACTTGTTGTTCAAGAAAAACTGGATGAAGCGCAGATTCAGGGCGGCGCTACCAGAACATAAAAGTTGGAGGGTACGTACCAAGAAAAACTGCCTGGGTCAGTATACATTCTGACTCAGGGCGTCAGCGATTCAGCCTGAAAAACTAAGACAAAGAACACTACTGACCACGTCTGAGAAACAGCTGAGGCTGCGGCGGCTGCTTGAGCTTTCGAAGCTTTTTTTGCTGTATTAAGTTCTGTGCTGTGAGACTGCCATTTCTAGGCAATTGTCAACCTCGACTGAAGTGAAGAGGAAATGGATATTACTGCGCGGGTCTCCGGGGACAATTCTGCCCAGATTTTTTCGAATTCCTTACTAGGCGTCACGGGCGAATGATCCTTGAGGTAGTCGGGATAGAATAGGTTGCTTCAGAGAGTGAATTCAATCGTATCTCTGGCTTGAATATGTATGAGACACTCACGCGGGCGTGCTTGATGTGCCAAGTCTTTTTTTGGCTTGCTTCGCGGTCTTGGTCGACGTCGCAGCTGTCGCAGACAGGATTAGCGAGCCAGTGGCCTAAAAAAAATCTACAAACCGGCAGCAGCTTCGCTTCGTGCTGTGGGACCAGAGGCAGGCCCAAATTGTGTGTCACTGTATGCATGTCAGTAACCAAATGGAGGGAAGAATCGAAGACATAAACTTACAGCGGATTCACAAATTTGATTGGCTTGAAGAGAAGGACAATTAGACAGATCCGGAGCGCTGAGCCAGAGTTAGAAAGGAACATGCCTTTGCCGCAGCACCGTCCGTGTTTGCAGAGGTATGATCGGAAGAGTCTCCAGTATTTGCGTTGATGTTTGCGGGAGGGGCGGGAATGAGGGTGTTCCCATCTACCGGAGCAGGAGCAGTGATGGCGGCGTTATTGTCTATATTTGCGGGATGGGGAGTGCTGTGGGCGTTCGCGTTCGCGGAATTGGGGGCAGGAAGAACACCGGCGTCATTTGAAATCGTGTGAGTAGACGGGCTAGATTCCAAACTCGGTGGTACCGGGTGATCGTGCGAAGGAAACGTGGTTTGACCAGAGCTGGGCTCGGAAGGACTCGGAGGGGAAGAAGAGGCGGGATTGGGCATAAATGCCGCTACCTGCGTCAAATTGGAGGTTGCGTCCGTTTTCTGTTTCTTCTGTTGGGTCGAGGGAGTGAAGATCTTCTTCCTCTTCTTGAGAGCGATGGCTGATGGCGCAGGAGAGACTGACGTAGAAGCTGCGGGTGAAGTGGAGGTGGAAGCGGAGGCGGAGGCGGAAGCGGAAGCGGAAGCAGAAGCGGAGGTGGAGGCATTTTCGTTATCGCTGACATCGAGCTCGAGGTCGTCCTCGTTCGAGCCATCGCCGTTCGAGTCGTTGTCGTTGTCATCAGAGTCTGCGGCTTTTCGTTTCCATTTTTCGCGCCCCTGCCCTTCTTCTTGACATTCTTCGTATGCCAGCTAGAATAGGCCGTCGTGGCCAGAAGATTTACCTTCCAGTGGTCCCTACAGAGTCGAAGTAACGGATATGCGGCATACATTTCCGCACGATGATAGTTGACGACGACGAGGGGAGCCTCACCACATGTTTCTGGAAGTTCGCCGGGGCTGATCTTCTTAATTTGATGCCAGATCGTGCTCTGGGTTTTGCGTATTGCAGATGCCTCGCGTCCCGAGACCGCACACCCGTCAGACTTTTCCAAGTATTCACCTTAGTAAGGGGGAGTGATATATCACCGCCCTCTGATCTTCGGAGGGCGGTGATATATCAAAACCTGTAACTTAGAGGCGGTTTTGATATATCAACGTACCGTCATTCTTGAACCATGAGATCATTATTTCCGCCCGCCGTCACTGCCCAGCACGATGCTGATGAAGATCTGCATTTGGACAACATCGATCAAAGGACGTGCATGTCGCGATCAGTCGCGATCAAATGTCTTTGACGTCGTCAGCGATGGCAAAATATCCTTCAAAAATCACGAAAAAAATGTGAATATACAGAGTGAATATACTACACAACTAATGTGAAATGTATAGCATACACGTTTTGAAATAAGACTGCCACTACCCATTTTATTGGATACCACTACCCCCTTGAGCCTGCTGGAATCCGCCCATCAGCTACTATAGCAGACATGGCAGCACTACCGTCCTACTGCCAGTGGGGTACTGCGCTACCTGCCACCGCCTGCTGCGCTACCTCCCACCGCCTGCACACTGCACAGCGCTATCCGCTTCCGGCAGGCAGCCCCACGGCAGCTCCAACGCATGCTGGAGGATGCGAGCACGTCCTCCCTCAGCACGTCCTCCCCCAGGCCATCTCAAAACGATGGGCTCTCCCCCCCGTCACCCGCCGAGCTGCCTCGCCGCTCTGTAGCTGGGCCGGATGCTCACCGCTACCTGACGCTCGTGGGCGCGTACCTGGGTGTGGGCGCAATGCCTGGATGGAAAGGGATAGCGACGGTGCCTGTCTGTATGGAGACGTTCGTGCGAGCGAACATAAACCCAACCGGGCGCTCGCGCAGCCGGATGGTCATGCTCCTGGGGCGTGCGCCCCCCTCCGCACCTGCCCACCGCACGCTGCCTCCGTCCACCCACCTGGTTGCCAACTCCGGAGTTGCACAGCCCGCTGCGCTTACCGCCATGCCTGCTTACAACAACGTCGAGCGGAGCGCCCTGAGTCGCTGTCGAGTGCCCGGGGCTGGGCGCCTAGGCGGGGATTTCGGCCGTGGGTTAGGCAGCATGCCACATCCGGACCTGCGTACCGATGACGCGAGGCGGAAAAGCCAGTGTACGCGCTGCGAGTGGCGTACAGGCCATCGTAGGTAGCGCAAGGCAGAGATAACAATACTTAAAACGCACCTATATTGCGGCTATAGCAGTACAGGTTGCAGCAGTCTTAAATCGTTTACAGTTAGAAGACAGTAGACATGAGATCCGACAGTAGACACACCGAAATCAAGCCTTTCTGTGTCACTCCTCCTCTCTGTGCAATATCCTTTCGTCTCAGCTACAACGAGGCATACAAATCAACAAGAACATGTTCCCCAGGTCCTAGATATGTCTTCGGCGCATTTCCAGGGGATTCCCAGACGAGAACGTCGACTTAAGAACAGGAGACGTGGCGGTCAGAAATTCGGCTACAGCAGACCATCGGCCCGCAGAAACTTGCTGTATAATCGGTTTTGGGCCATGTTTAGTGCATAGGACTAGGAGTACATCTCTGAATACAACCAAGAAATCTAGAGCAGGAGTTGTCGAGGAGGTGATCGTGGTCGAGAAGAGAAAAGTCACCATTGTCACGGAAATCCAACGGAAATCACCACCGCTGACACAGCAATCCCACGGGCGTATTTGAGAAAGTTCGTGTTTCTTTAACATTCTGTGCCCCTCCGAACGAGTTCTGAGAATACATAGCAACTCAAATCAGCCACAAGAATCGATATATCCAAGTACTTCTGTCAAATTTCCACTCCGAAAATTCACCAAAACCCGGTGATCGAGAAAATCAACTCGATGACTACCAAGAAGACTCTTTATGGTATATTACCTCCCACAGAGCGTCCAATATGCTACCGAATGTCGATTTTTTTTTTTGGTGGAAACTTGGGTATTAGAAAGACTTCTGACTTGTCATTTCCGAAACACAGGATAACACAGAAAAGTCTTTATATCACACCCAGTAGCGCCTTATATTTGAGGTCTAACATTATAAAGCAGGTCCAGGAGACTAGCCAAATTGGAAATTATGATTTGTTCCCCGAACTTGATGGAACATAAGAAGTCGAACAAAAGTGTCTGTCGGACAGGCTAAAAGGCCTTGGAGCACTAGCACACTCTTCGAGCCAAACCATATTCGAAAATTCAAGCCGTAATTGCCAGCCTAAAACTCATTCTAATAATTCAATAAGTGTGAAAATGGGTCTCTTACTCTTTCACGATGCTCTCGGACTCTCAGAGTGTCCTGAAGGATGATTTTTGTGTTTTCTGTGCCAGTTTAGATGGTTGAACATTAAAAGTAAGAATCGGGTCACCATCATGCAATTATCTGGAACGGAGTATATGGAGGGAGTTGGCTAGCCCTCCTGATTCCCTGTATCATGTTAAATCTCTTATCGAACTTATTATGGATGATATCGAGACCACTTTTTGTGTGCGCGCTGCCATCAATTGTGCCATCAAATACGCTTCGGCGCGTTTTGCTGTCCTCAACGACAGAAATTTCGAGGCGGAGGGTCAAATGCAGTCAAATTATCCGTAATAAGGGCCCTTCAAGTGTTTTCCCCATACTTTAGCAATGTCAGAATTTATGTGGCTGTCAGACAAACACCCATTTGACCGATTCCCTCTATTGCAATGACCTAACGGGTGAAGAGCATGCAAAATTCGATGACATTGGAATCCTTCTACATAAGAAAAATAAACAGGGATATCCGAGACGAAAAGGAGAAAAGATACAGGGTAGCGTGAAGCGGGGGGATGTGAACGGGGCGGGAACAGAAACAGGCAACAGAGCACGTGCGAGGCCGCCGGTGCCATCGCGCATGGCGAGGAAGATCTCTATGCACCTGTATGCACGTAACAGGAGGTGTGGGGAAGGGAGGGTGGGGCGGCATGAGGCAGGCGGGCGGCGGGCCGGGTGCGTACCACGTAAAGGCGGCGAAACGATGTGAGGTGCAGCCCTTGCACATATTAAAGGGTTCTTACACAGCACGCAGTGCGCCAGTGCGGCGCACGGGCCATGCCCGCGCAGCGTATCGCACGCGAATGGATACTGTGGTTGCAGTGCTACGGGGCGGCAACAGCAAGCGCGCTCCGCAGGCACACACATGCATCGTTACAGTGTATCGCGTAGTATTGGATGGCGGTGTGGGGCCCATGGAACGGGGTGCGAGGGGGGGCATCCCGGCCCGCACCGATTGCTGCAAGCCAATGCGGGCGACAGAGCCTCTCGGGGACGTTGGGGGAGTAATCTAGCATTGTGTAGTATTTTCTGACGGAAATCCGAGAAGCCAATGACGGCTAGGTAGGCGGGAAAGTACAAAGAAGGCCCAGGTTCAGTATGTAGCTCAACGGTCAGGAGGATCATCTCGGAACATATTTGTTTGTCGACTTGTCGGAATCGTTATTACTCAAGCTGGGAGTCAAGTGAGTGCGCATGTTCAATTTAGAATAAGGTGACAGACAGTCCCAGATATAACATGGACATCGATTTCTTTCGGACGTGCTTTGATCTCAGCGTATCCCTCAGCGTACCGACGGAGAATCCAAACCGTGAGTGGAGAAGTTCTTCGGTAATCATGTTGGGTGAAGAATTTCTGCATCTCAGATATAAGAATATCCTTGCCATTCTTGTTCTCAGGAGAGAAAGTGGCTGGTACGATGTCTTTAAGTGCGTGTCCGTTCAAATGTCGGGTGGTGCTGGCATTGAGTTCTTCCAGGCCATTTGTCATTCCACATGCTAGGGATCTACATGATGCGGACCAGGGACGACAGTAGCATTCTCGTGTGGTACCCTCCAGTGAAAAAACTCCCTGGTCCGCTCGTCGAGACATACAGCTGGATGGCGCAGAAGACCCTCGAAAGGCAGTGGAAGGACACCAACAGAGAGACCCGGGACTCGGCGTTTTTAATTTTCCCTATCTTATGGTGGGTTGTCTATGCATGGTATGACGCGATAGACGACGTTTGTACCTATTTCAACTGGCTGGTAAGTCTTAAAATTTGAACTTCGATTCGCAATTGAATTCGTGTTTAGGAGGATCAAGTTCTGAAATCTCCGAGCATCAAGCTGACACAGCAGATCCATACTATTCGCGGCTGTCTCTTCAACTACAAGTCTCTCCTGGAAGAATTTATTAGAAGTTTTCCCGTACAGCTGAAGATGAAGGTGCAGGTCGCTTCGAAGTGGTTGACGACCCTTCACTTGAAACTCCCGCCCTGGCTTCAGTACCACAACCCAATGCAGAGAGAGGCGCCACCCTCAAGTGTAACATCCGAAATTCGCCAGGAGGGGACGATTCATGCGGACAGTGCAAACCTCGTTTACACACCGAGGCACACGGATGCTGCAACTTCAACACAGGAGGATAGCTTGAAACAACCCAAGGATCAACAGTTCGAACGCTGCTGTCGCGAGATCAAGGCCGAGATCGTCAGGCTACAAGGAAGGCTCGACCGCCGAGATGAGAGAATGAAGGATGTTATGACTATGGTGAACGGCCTGGTAATCTTTATCTTAAATCTCACTTCCTTTGGTCAGGTGTTCAGTCATGTCACCATTCGGGACAGCACTTCAATGAAACAAATCGCGTGGGTCACTATGGTCTACATCCCACCCACCTTCGTGGCTGTGAGTGACGTTTACTGGTTCTTTACATATCAGTCTAAATCCTGGTATGAAGGGTGTGTTCGGCATGAATGTCACTGGTGTTGGCACTGGGGTTACAACACTGTTCGAGTACGTTTGGACTGCATTTGTGTTCACCGTCCCCACGGTCTGGATACTTGGGATGCTATCCGAGGGGATGTTCGAGGACAATAGATTGAAACGATTCTTCTGGCCGATTTTCCGCTCTTTTCAAACCATCCAGAACTCTAAATGGTTTACTGGGTGAAATGCTTACTGCATCCAAGTTGTTGGACGATCCTAATGAGAACAAGCGCTCGCCGGCGCTTCGCGCCGGCTCCCACTTGCTGGATTGATCCGAGCTGCCGGAATAATAAATTAAAAGCGGAGTTTGAAATGGCTTCGGACGGACAGACACACGTAATTTTAATAAAGGGGTGATATTGACCCAGGGAGTCCTCCAAGTCACCAAAACATGTAGCGCCCACGCGTGTCGAAAGGAGGTTCGAAAGGTCAGTCGTGGGACTGAAATAAAGGACAACGGCTAACGACGCAGTCGATCTAGAGAATCCCAGGAGGACTATCGCCGGGCTGAGAATGGCGTGAATAATCTCAGGCACAGAACTCACTGAAGAACAAATTTGCGGTCGGAAGATGTGGCGACAGTTTGAAGATGGGCCGGCACGCGGTTGCAAAGACTTGGAGTTTATCGCTGCACAAAGTGACACAGGATGCGTTTGGGGTATTCAATATTGAAGTTGCATGTGCTCAATCTTGTGCTCATCGCGGCAGCGTGGAGTTACTAACTGCCATTAAGTGGAGACAGGTTTAATCAAGGAGGCTATCAATGCCCGCCGAGACTGCCAGTGGTGAACACCAGGCGTATATATAAGTTAAAGTAAAGGCGAACATGCTCCGACGGCCGATTCGGTATATCCGAGATCGCCGAGAATGTTCGCACAGTTCCTCTATTGGTTTCTACCACCACAAAGTCGCTCGCTCCGATTGCATTCCACTCGCTCTCCGCCGTCGGCGCTGTTGACCACCTTCGCTTTTACTGCGCGCCATTATTGTTGATCGTCCAGTCTTTGGATCGTCCTTAGATGTTCATCCACAAATTGCGTCCAATTGAACCACGGAATTCCAGTGTTGCTCCTCAGTACTCTTTATGGGTAACTACTCATTCCGCCCTAGGCTCTCACGTTCTCGATATAGTGAATAGCGCGAATTGGTAATATGAGACGCGCAACCCACCCAGGTCTGAACATGGGATGAGGCCAGTGAGAGACAGAAAGAAAACACACGGACGATTGAGAATAGCCCTGAGTGCGTTGCTTCTATCCCAGAGTAAGTTCCGGTCCACAATGGCCTGGGGGCCGGTATTTAGATCTGTTGCAAGAAGAGAGTTGCTGGGTGGGTGAATAGACAGGTTGCGCACAGCCGCATGCGGCTTTTGGCACTTGCGCAAAGCCGCACGGCTTTTTTCTGTTTTGAGTGAGGTGAGTAGACTATCTGACTTACAACCTCACAGCCAGTACTACTGGCACTTCTGTATCCACAATATTGTTTGATTTCGGTGGGCCGAGAGTGGGAGAGCCGCACTTTGGCCAAAATGTATGACGTCAAATACGCGGTGGCGACAAGCGGTTGACAAGCGATGCTTTGATGCGCCGTTTGCCGATTCCTTGCCGACTCTGCATACCCCAGAGGCTCCGAAACACTTGAATTGTATGTATTCTAAGAAATTTTATATGGTTCTGGGCCCCCCAGATGTGTCATTTTCTCTGCGGCCTGTGCGGCTTTTGCGCAACCTGTCTAATAAGCTTGCTCTTGACTGTGCTCGGGCGGTTTATAAAGGCAAATAAGGGGATAGTAGTACGGGTTGAGATTCATCGTGCTTGCAGTTGTAACTCCGCCGATGAAGGCGGGTTGCTCATTTGTTCTTGTTCTTCCTCTCCTCGTTCCCGTTCCAGTCCCCTCCTACTCTCCTTCCATTTGTCTATTACGAATCCAACGCTAACCCCGCCCTTCCTTCACCAGATCTCCATCCTGATATACTCCCTCCCTTATCGTTCGTTGCCGACGTCTCCTCTTGGCTCATGCCAGAGCAGGGGTGGTCCAACTCGCGGCTTTGCAACCGCAAAATTGCACTGCACATGGCGTCAAAATTCCGAATATATGATTCGCTTGCCTCAGCCAGTAATCCGAGTCTAGATACCAGAGCCTTGGTGCAATGGAGGTGTTGGTATCACTGGAACTGAAAGGGACCGTTCCTCTTCCCTTCAGATGCGATGGACGATGACTTAACACATACAGCAGAGCATTTTAGCACCAGCTCTGCCACAGACAATCCTGGATCTGCTTCGCAAGTATTCAGTGCCACCTGAGCTGTTGAATTGAACAATGTCTTATGAGCACCTAATTCAGCTTTGACTTCCTCTCTGGTTCACAGCATTTTACTAGGCTCTCATAGACAGACACTATAAATACCAAGCCCATACCTCGCTGTTGTGATACCATATACGTGAAATCAATGGAATCATGCAGATCTTACTGGACTTTGTGCACACAAGTTCATTTAAAAGGAGAGAGGATTGAATGTCCAGTCAAATCCCCCAATCATCAGGAAATACCCGACTCCATTCCAGTGGCATTCAAACAACCTTCAATTTACTTCTGAACCACTCGACAACTTCACATTGACCCAAGAAGGGCAAATTGCAACCACATGACCAGGAACAGATGAGTCGAATCTCGAAACATGGGAATCCAGTGTCTCCCACATGTGTTTTCTTCCATCAGAAAAGGCATGGATAAACCATGGAATTACCTCGGGAGTCAGCATGCTTCTATGTGACTCCAAACCAATCATTTCTTGCCATTTCCACGCCATTTGACTCATTTTGATGGTGTCTACATGTGCTGTGGAGCTTATCATGACTGGAATTGAGTCAGGATTCACCCAAACCATGGCAAATTGCACTCCCTGTGGAAAATCATGCAGCTCGAACATTTCATCTTTGATTCTCTATACATCCGTGTCCAACTCATTATTTTTGCCGCATGCTCCATATCCATTTGGACCCGATCCTAAGAATCTATATGACGTTTACTTAAACAATTCCTGTCTCAACGCAAAATCCCACTTAATCACTGATCGTTTAAACAGACGTCCCCCCAATTAATTGGTATCTTTCTTCGTGCCAACAACGGGTGACACTCAAGGTGTTTGATCAGCCACTCTGAATTAGTAAAACAGTGTTCAAAAAATGACACCGAAGCAGCAAGCTAATTAGCAAAGCAGCGTTTGAAACTAAATCAGACCAAGGTGGATTCAGATACTAATCACCATGGGCAGAAGGTAACAGATTAACAAAACAGTGTTTAAATCGCACAGGGAACCCACATGAGCCTCGTTGAGTTATGGGAAGGAAGCATCTTTCGGGATACTTCTCTACTCACCGCATCTCCGAGGACGTGAGCCGATTGATGAATGAATGCGGTAAACGTAATGTCCTAGGCGTACACGGTTCGGGGAGATGTGCGACCCTCGATACTTGAAGTTCTTTAATAGCAAGCTACATTGGTTGCGAGTCTGAAGTTGGGAAGTATTACCTGTTCACCGTGTCGGCCCCACATTAGCCAAGATCGTATGAGGAAAGACTTACCGAGATTACAGTGGCGAGGTCAACAGGGAAGCATCGAAGTTAATGAGGAAGTTGGATTGCGGAGGATTTCTTTTGACGAAATTTCCGATATGAATGGGTGACGGTCACTAAGGAAATAGATGAAGATGAATGACTGACCAGGAATATGGAAATCTTGGAGGGTTATGGACGTCAAGGAATGTTGCAGTCAGATATAGTTGACCGAGAAATGAGTGAAAAAGGGGGAAAGAGAAATAAAGACTTTGACTTACGAATATTGAATGGCTCGAAGTGGAACCGGCATGGTTTAACGTGGTTGAGCTTGCTAATCTGAACTTGCTGATCGATTGCTTGGAGCGATTAGCTGGATCAAGTATGAGTAAGTCAGAGTTCAAGGAGTTGAAGAGGTAAAACACGCACCAGAGGTCCGAGTTGTGCTGATTCTCCATGGTGGCATGGGTTGAACTTGAATTCGGCGGGTCGGTGGGAGAGGCAGCGAAGTTGGGACTAGTTGAGAAACATAGATTAGAGGTCATGACATTGTTTTGAGCGAAATAGAGGTCGATCGAAAGGTTAAATCTGACAAAGCAGGGGTCAGAACATCGAGCAAGAGGAATGAGAATGTCGAGAGTAAAAGATGGAATCGCATGGAGTCGAACCAAATAAAGACAGATGAACAGGGTACAGGCCGGGGACCCGTAGTGAGAGAGAAACAAAACCGTTGAACGGAGCGCAGGGACCGTGAACAACTTGAAAGAGAGAGGAAGAAGTGGTATAATAAGCACAATGATAACACGCACCGGTAAGGAACATTACAAATGGCTGAAATCAAATAGCAAACTCAGACCATAATGCATCATGTTTGTCGCAGCAGTTTTGAAAGGTTGACATGATTGGAATATTTTGGGCGATAATCGGATGTTTGGAGCGGGGTTTGGTGAGCGACCTGGAATAGTTCATGAATGGAGATGGAAATGATACCGAAAAACGAAGCTGACCGACAATGAAGGTCGCGTTGAGGCGCTGTGAACATTGATGTAAAGCTCGGGAGCTTCGGGTAGGGTCGACAGTGGGTGGTGAAAGAGCTGTCAAATGTTAACGTCGTAGACGGTCGTGGAATTCGTAAATAAAGGTTTCACTGCATTTTGACGGCTCCTGGAGCCACGTGGGTCCAGCTTTGGCGAGCCTTAGCCGAGATCAGCCGAGACACCTCGGCAGGGTCTGCCCTGGGTCTGCCCGGCAAGGCTGTGCCCAGAGATGACGAGGTGCGTGCGAGGCGGGCTCGAACCACCTAGCACCACCTCTCTCGAGGTGCGCCGAGTCCCTCAGCGAACTGTGTCCTTCTATAGCCCCCTTCAAGTTCCTCAGTACCCAACTCCAATACAAGCCCCCATTGCCCATTTTGTCGCATCAATCAGATCAAAAGGCGAGTGGGAAAATATAAATATCATATGACACCAGAGCCGAAAATATTGGTGGGAAACGGCCCCGGAAACCCGCGACCCGCGGGTTTCCCACGGATCCGGACATAATCCAGTGTCCTCGTAGTTTCTGTCAGAAAGAATTACACAGGAGACACAAGACCTAATTCTTGGAATGTATCCGCTTTGCCTAAAGATGAGAGGTATTTGACAGGAGCATCGGCCCGCTGAAAGATTCGAGGTGGCAACACCCATTTTGTCACCGTGACGTCACGTTTACGTCCTTCCCACGTCAACTTGAGATCTGTTGTGATCACTTACAAGTTGCGTATACTTAAGTAGCATGGTCGAGTCCAAGAACCCAAGTGATCGTGAGGTGCATACCTTGAGCAAACCTCGGCAGGGTCTGCCAAGATCCAAGTGTGTCCAGGTGTGCCGAGCAACCTCGGCGCAGGCTTGGGTCGAGAAGCCATCAAAATGCAGTGTTTGTCGGTCTTAGTTGATTTCCTTGCGACCCAAAAGCTGGTGAGTTTGCATTGGTTTCGACGACTTGGAGGGGCCGTTGGAAAAATGTGAAATCAACCCGCGGCTGATTGACAGAAGAGGACTCGTGGTGGCACAGAGAACATAGCAGGTTGCCGTTGAGTGTATAAAAGAAAGTCCTAGGCAAGATTAGCCCAGTACCAAGAGGCCAGCACAAACTCGACCTTAGCCCAAGTTTTTGTATGGGATAATACCAAATCTCCCGAATGTTACTCGTTAGATATAAGTACTTGCTATATATCTTCCGTCAGTGGGCCATTGAGTGAGCGGAAAGACAGCACCCCTGATTGAATTCCGTTGTATGCAATATATGCGCTAGGTCCGTCAGGAAAGAGGCGGGGAGGCTCAGAGATCCCAGAGATCCAGCAGAGGGGTTACAAAAAGCCGTTAGAAACATCTTAAAATGCTCTGAGACGATTTCTGGTGGTACGATTTGGTGGGTGTCTTAGATATCCTTGGGGAACGAGATAAAACAACCTGGGAATTTGAGGTGACCGTACCCGTTGGATGATAAGGAACAGAGAATGAAGTACTCGCTGAAGCATAGGTAGTCAGGAAGTGGGCGAAGGGAAGGAAGCAGTGTGAGACGCGCCATAATCGTCGCTCAGGGTCAAAGAACCTGAAACCTGGGATCAATTCCACTGATTGATAAACTTGACACAAAAATCTCGTGGATCCATGTGATGGTCCTTCGTATCATTCCCATCAGTGCAGGGTCCAGATTACGTGGAAGATTCCGGAGTGCGGATGCAGTGCATTGAACAGTGAGTACGAAACCCACAAGCCAAAGAATATCAACCTTCAATGTAGACCATTTGTCGGGGTGGATTCACAGTTAGACACTTGGGGCGTATTAACTGTTCAAGTTGAAAGCAAATGCTACCGTTCACGAAGTCCTTTGCGCGCCTTCAGATGTCAACCAGCGTCGATGATTGTTTACAGTCGATCAAATACGAATGACACGAGTGAAGTTGGTTAAACCATTGCAGTTACTACGACCATTGTAGCAAAATGACGTCAGTATGAGAGTGTATTATTACCCGGTCGAGGAGTTTCGGGTTGAAACCACACCGTCCAGATTTAGGATTGATATCCGCTGTGTCAGATTAGGTTTTTTGATCACCCTTGTGATTTACGTGTTGCCAGGGGCGGGGGGATGAGATCATGGATGAGAGCAAACATGAAACCGCCTCGAGGCAGACGAAATTCAGGGTCGCTCGGTGGCCCAGACCTTTGAAGCATCAGTCGACACATGGATACCTTTCCATCAATTACTCTCGTCCTCTCCCCACCATCCATCCCATTCTCTTCCACAGCTTCTCAGAGCTGCTGAAGCGCCAGCTCCATCGACTGCAGTGCACTCACATTCAAAAATGTGCAAAGTCTTGCCACACATCGAGGCCCTAACAGCATGCTCTTCTTTGCCGATGCTGCTGAACTTGGAAGAGACCCGGGAGGAGTCGGTTTGAGGTACGGAACATTTCTCCATTCTGCGTCTCATTCAGCATCAAACCTCGCACCAGTGGACAATAAATCTAAGTGCCACTCAACGTCCAAAGATCCAATCGCGGTCAATCCTCCTACTTCTGCCCCAAGCTTCTGGAACTCACAAAACTTCACTGGCGTAGGAGAGCTGAGGCGGTGCAGTGATATTTCCGACTTTCGCGGCACCTAACCGGCATTGGAATTTGTTCTAGTCAAAACGGAGGAACACTCCGGCTTAGTGATGGTACAAATCCAATCTGTAGCATACTCTACAGGTGAGGATACTATCCATTTGCAGTTCGCTTCCTCACATCGTTGGAGATTATTCAGATTCTTCCCGGAAGCACCTAGTAGTGGATTCAGTGGATTCAACTCGTCACTTGCTAGGTTAGATCTAACAATTGAACGCATCTCAGTGTGACTTCGCTTTCTTCGTGTTTTATTCATTTACAGTGGATTCACATGGCTGGGCAGATCAAACATGCTCTGATTTGTTAATCTGCTCAAATTGGTTTCTCTGTTTGCCTTCACTAGAGGGTGAGCTTGTGATTTGAACACTGTTTTGATAATCTATGGCTGAAGAGATCGAACCCGCGCGGTTTTGCTTTGTTAATCCACTCAAGCTCCTCTCTCTGTCCACCACACATACATCGTGAACTTGCCTCGTTTTGAACATTGGTTTGATCATCCCTGCTCATTCCATTCACAGGAGTCAGATAATGGGCTTTCCGGTTCATGTTAAGCAAGCCGCTGATTCCCCTCGCTTCTCTGTGTTCTGGTTTAAACAATTGTTTGGATAAGCCAGGGTTGAATCACTCGATGCACGTACTACGAGCATGAATAAAATATAAGTGCTGTGCCTTACTACTGGTGGGAATTTAAACAAGCACTGATTAAGCGGGATTATGTGTTGAGATGTACATTGCTTAATCAAACTTCATATGGTTACTGTGATCCTTGACAGATATTCCCATGTTATCGCTTTTCTTATCTCTTCCCAGACACTCTGGACATCTATAAAAGCCCCCCCCAAATGTACTGTAAATGTAGTTCCCTTTTGTACCGTAATTCTGCCCTGCAGAATATACAAGAGTTAGGCCACATTATTGTGCACCTTTGAGCTCACCTGAACATCTTCAAATCATCAACAATATTGTCTTGCTTCTTGGTTATTCTCATCCTCCAGTCATCATAGACCACCTGCTGCTATAAGTATCAATACCGCTTGATACCACTGACTTTCTGCTATCCGCAGATTTTCCACTGTACTGCTTGTTTCCAGTGAAACATACCATCCATCTTGCTTGTGTCCTTCCCATTCATCCACAAGGATTATTCTTCCACCTTCTGGAAGTTGGGTCACCTTTTGTTGGTTCACAAGAAGAGACAAACTACCTCACTCATTCATTTTCCGTGGCAAACAACATACCTGATCGGAATTTGAAGTAAATCATTTTATGCAATCACACTGTATAGAGTATATTGTTTACCGCGGGGTCCTGATCGTAGTGCTGCCTCATTAGGGCGAGATTGATGAATCGAGGTACCTGTCTTTGAATTGTTCAAGAATGCGAGGGGCAAGGCTCTATACTGGCTCTATATCCCTGGTGGAGCTTACACCGATGAGATGCAGTTTGAGTCCCTGGGCACTGCAAGCAGTCTTGAGACCTCAGGACTTGATGCAGACACTGTGGGCCTCTTGATGAGGAGACAAACGGAAGTCCCAGGCAACGAAGTGTTGCAAGATGTCACGAGATGGGATGAATAGGGATGCAGAGAAAGACCTCTAGTTGAAGCATAAACTCTTGAAAAGTGTGTTGTCAAGAATTCTGCCAAGAGTGAGACTTGGCAGTGTCTGCAAGGAAAACAAAGGTGAAGTTTGAACTTGATGCGATCTTGGTCTTCGCTGAGACCCTTTATCTTTTTCAACAGTTGAAGCAACACAAGAAAAATGTGAACGTTGCTGAACCAGGAGTCTCCCAATGGTACATGATATCACAACAGTTCAGGTAGCCACAATTCATTGTGCCCTGGCCCAACCAGCGGTGCATGTTGAGATGGGACCAATTGACTACCACAGATGGGGCACAATGCAATGTGCCCCCGTGGCAGCGTCCCAGCGGCCAATTTGCGCCTATCAAATCAAAACCCACCTTGATCTCGGCATTGTGGCATCTACTGGTGATGTAATACCGGTGCACATTGCATTACGTACCAGTGACTCAATGGGACATTCCGGAGATACCGGCTATGGTTGCTCTCTGCATTGCAATGTTAACCTTACTGTGGTGTGCATTCTAATGTGCACTCTAATGTGCACTCTAAGCATATATTATATATTTCCTTGCAAGCACCTTACAACATGACCTCAATACCGTGACCGTTCGGCTATGGTTACGGCAAAACCTGTCTGCATTGCAACACAACCCTGTCCCGGTGCACCTTTTAATGTGCACCACGAGCATATACATATATTATTAACGTGACCTCACGGCTCGCATTCCACAGATACATTAAAACATGCCCCATGTAAGGTGCACATTGCAACTTGCACCTTCTGGGCAACACATATGTTCACATTGCAATGTGCACCTTCCGGGCAACACATATGTTCACATCGTAATGTGCACCTTCCGAAACAGGAAACACAAAATATTAATATTCCTCCTCAAAATCGTTGTACTCGTCCCCAGCAGGCTCATCGTCAAGCTCAATCTCCAGAGGAATGTAAATTCGTCTTCGACATTCCCCATGTGGTCCTTCAACACCAGCGCGGACCTCTTGCGCACAGCACTCCACTTTACTGTCCCCCCTGAATCATCCTGCCTCACGGTCAACCTGCTCAGCGCCTACACTTGCAAACCCTCTGCCAGCGGCACTGAGACGCCAGGCCTCGGCTCCTTGCGATCCTGCCACCACTTCTGCTTCCAGGCGCAAGAAAACCACAGGACCGCCGCATCTCCTCCTCCAGCAAAATCAATTCCTCCCTCCACGACCCTTGCACGTGCCATTGCCCACTCACTTGGATATCTGTAGCCCTGTTAGTGACTGTGTGATATAGCAATAGCCACGCACATACCGAATGCAACTTCCCATCTTCTCCCACCTCTTCGCTCAATGTTGCCGTATACCAAATCCATGACAGTGCCCGCCGTCCTCCCCGTTTCCAAGTTAAAGAGCACTGTAAGCTCTACTGGCTCACCATACTCATTGACCTCGTTGGATGTCCCCCGGTAATCCAGCCAGCTTACGGGCCTTCCTGTTATCAGCCTTTTCCTCATCATTCATCATCCGCTCGTTCATCCCCCGGATGTCCTCCTTGCGGAGCGGCTGAAGGGCAGTCTCCCATGCCCCTGGCCCCTGCAATGCCAATAGCCCATCTCGCGCAGCTCGATAGTGTGCTGCCGCATCTCGGATCCTATCTCAATCCCATCAAGCAAGCTGCGGCTCTTGGTGTACATCCCCTGCCCACTCAGGTGCTTACGTTTGAATTGGTGCGCAAAGGTACGTGTCCGGAGATTGGCCCGTATCGCGTAAGGCTTCGGCCGCCTGCGCCTGTGAAGGTCCTCCTCGTTATTGGCCAAACGGGGAGACATACTACGTCACGGCGGTGGCAGGTAATGATGAGGGTAAGAAGATCTTGATGGTTTCTGGTTTCGAATGGTCGCCAGCAGGGATAGGCTCATTTTGTTGGGAAAGCCAGTGCATGAGGCCAGGCATATAGGTGTCCTGGATGTCTTGAAGAGCTAAAATCTTACCCAAGAGGAGGGTCCTCTTGCGCTGCAGCTCGGTAGCCTGGATGGTGGTTTTGGTGCGACGCTTGGCCTCAAGCGCAATGGCCATTCTGAAAAAGATATATTAGCGCTGTCACAATGTCAAATGCCGGCAACACACTGCTTTTGCTGGACCTCCATTCCGAGCAAAAAATCCGGCAGGCTTCACCAGTAAAGCTGTGGCGCCATTGCTCCTCACTCTCTCATGGTCTTCCTCTGATATCCTTTTCATGACGTCCTGCCATTGTCTCGCTAAGATGTAAAATGTGTAAGCGTAACAGGCATACGGCATGAACACTCACCCTCTACCTGGATACTCAAAGGGGTTGTTTGCCGACCCGAGCGGGTCGCGTTCCCATGCGCGTATTGTCGCCTCCCAGTCCTGCAGTTCCCCCTCATGCTCAGCCTTCAAGCCATCTGTGAATGCGTGGAACGCGCGACTGTGAATCATCGCCTGTAGAATAGCGAGGACCATTTTGCGGAGGAGCGAGTTGCCTGCCAAAATCTCATCAGCATCGCATGTGCCTGGCTTGGCCAACACACCAAGATCAACGGTTTTCCTCCAATTGGAAAATCCACACAAATCATCGACTGTATCCTCCCGTGAACCCGGTCCCATCACTGAGATGGATCTTGCGGCAGAGTTCAGCCACGACCAATTTCGTTCCACCCCTTCCCCATCCGTCCGGCCCACACCCTTGGTATAATTGAAGGAATAAGGTCCATGGCAGGCTTTGACATGGGCGGGAGGTGGAACTTTGGGACCTTGAAGAGAACATTAATCCAACTCGGCAGTTGGAGCTCATCTGGCATGGTTTTGGCGCGTGCTTTGAACTTACGCGACCACTGGCACGCGATGTCGTAGCTGGCAACAATTGTTAACAGGATGATGCCCATGATACCGGAGAAAAAAAGATAGTCCATGTTGCGTATCTATGTAACAGAGTAAAACATCAGGAACCACTTGAATTTTGAAATGAAATCTTTTCACTTTTCGCCTCGCTGCAAATCACCAGTCCCAAGTGGTCAGAACATCTCGTGGCGGGAGCAGCTCACAGACCCGATCCCGGACGCCCGCAACCCTTGGCCCGTTTATTGTTTGCAGACCAGAGGGCGGCAAAAGAAACACAGTGACTGATCTACCAGGTCATCAGTATTCATCATTATTGACATGATCGCTACCAATACCTCGTCCTCGTTGACATGCTCAGCCAAATATTGGAGGTATTTGTCGTTGGCCACCATGTACGCCCACCCTGGACCCAGAGTGGGATCTTTGTCCCTCGACGAGCAATCCCGGCCCTTCATCTTGAAATTGACATCCTCTGATACCATCAAGCGATAAATCCAGCTGTTCCCACAATTAACGCAAGCACACATCCGACCAATTTAATCGCTCACGCAATCTCGGTGGGGTGTTCTCCCATCCCACAGGTAAATTAATACCTGGATGGGGACAAGCACGACAGGGTATGGCCAGCTCGCCTGGTGCGGTGCCATCAATTCTGGTGGAGTCATGTGCATGCCCAGCTCGCTTGCACATCTGAAGATGCCAGTATTCGGACCATATGCATAAATTGTGGCGGCCGATTCTGTCTGATGGTAAGCGGTTGTATAGCCTGTAAGTCAACGTCACAATGCACTGGGATTGTCTTTAGCTCCGACCCGTTTGTCATAGCACGAGCGAATTGTAAAAATCATAGGCAGGAACTTGTGCTTGAAGGTTTAGTGTGTGGAACCGTCGTAGTAGCCCGAGCGTCGCAGCTGTCGAAGGATTTTTGAATGTCGCGGGATACCAGCCAATATTCAGCAGCTGGGCAACATCTGATGGTGAGTTGGGACAAGAACAAAAATCGATGTCGATGACATGGATGCCGTTGTTATCCAAAACAACAAAGCCATTTTTCGGAGGGGTGAGGTGGACAAAGGGGCAATTGATGCCCCGAGGATGGCCTATTTGAAAACGCAAGCCCAGATCTTGTGTCGAGCGAGGCCGAAAAAAATCAGCCTCCCATTCCTGTAGTTCTGATTAGTGAGCCAAAATGGTGTCAACAATCGGACTTTCCTGTAACAAATGCAGTGGCTCGTCCCGGTGCTGGTCTCGTATACAAGACAACATCATGCGACTGCCAAAGCAGTCTTCACAACGCCAGGCCGGGTTCGGCTCTTTGCACAGGGTGCAGCAGCCGATGTCCACCATGGTCCACGGCCCTCTCGCTGTACCAGACCATCCAGATAAGTGTCGCGCTGCGGGATCCATGTTTTTACTGGGTGAGTCTATGAGGTGTTAATATCCTCCAATCCATATCATATCCCATACTCACCGAATTCTCATCTTTGACCTTCTTGACCTTGATTTTAATGCGGCAGGGCCCTCAGGAATCGGAGCAGGTCCAAAATCTTGTTCGTCGTGATTGTA
>JARKIC010001968.1:0-85204 GCA_029378375.1 Mycena olivaceomarginata | reverse complement strand
ACTAGACTTCACGCTTAACCGGTTGAGTAGGCATTCATTCGGAGACACCCAGAAGCTATACCAAGTTTCGTTTGTTATCCCAGTTTTGAATATTATCTGTGTTGGATTTGGATCTTTATAAAAACGACGCGTGGACATATTGGATAACGGAACGGACGCGTGGATATAAGGAACGAATCGGACTTGACAATTGGTTGTAATCTCGCAAGGATTAGCAATCGCGGATACTATTTGGAATCAGGATTCATAAGAATCATTTGCGTTTTGCCTCGGAGTACATTCTCAAACCTAGACCCACATCACACAAAAACGTTGAACATAAAAATCTCGTCTGACTATCTGCGATTGCGCCTAGAACAGATTCGAGCAGTTTATCTATACGACTTGTGGACCTGTGAAGTCTTGCTTATCAAAGAGAACTAAAGTTCAAATTGCCACAATCTATACTGGATTGGAACCCGAACTTGCACGAGGATTATAGTGTTTGAGTTGTTGTAGTCACTTTTATCGAACCGCGTATTCATTTACAAGGTTTGGTTTGTGGTTATTTCACCGCTAGCCCCATAGTCACCGTTTCATCTGGAGCCCCACCGCGAGGGGTTCATTTGACTTTACTTCTCAAAGTAAAACTTTGTCAATTGGTCTATAAAAGACTTGGAAAAATTGTTGGATCCCGCATTTCTAGACTTTCAAAGTCTTCAGAAATCGAGAACCCATTCCTTGAGTCTCACAACTTGAGAAGGACGTAAACCGTCAGTTCATTCTCTTCGGACGAAGTACCCCTTCGTCCTAAGATTTCTGCTACGGCGGAAACAAACGAGTTATCATCAGAAGGCGAACTTGAACCTGAAACACCTGGTTTTCCTAAACCTTTACCTCGTCGATCCGAAAGGCACAACACACAGTTGTCCTTCCGTGTCATGAATCGCCCGGGTTCTACTTTTTCGCGCGACGCGTCCGTACGGATACAGACGCGTCTTAGCGGCACGGGACTCTCATGACGCCGCCACGTGACCTTCTCACGGTTGAAACCCGGCTCGGATTCTAAAGCCGCAGACTCAGGGAGTCTGCGCCACGGAACACAGAACGTTAGGGACTAGGAACCCGTACAGACGGATTCTAGTCCCCGGACGCACCAAAAGGCTGACACAGGAGAGTACACGGAGTACAGGAGTGGTTGCAGACCCGATCGGGGTTTGAACCACTGGAGACGATGACACTTAGGACTAGGAAACCCGAACGTCGGGTCTCCTAGGTCCACCGATGCCACGGAAACCAACACAAAGGAGTCCAGGAGCATCAGCATTAATGCTCCTTAACGCTACGTTGCAGGAACTGATCGCGACTGACCGCGATCGCTTTAATTTATTAGAAGCCTATATAAGCACGGTAGAATCTCCATGTACAGTAGATTCTACCTCGTCTAATCTCAGGCTTCTACCTTGGCTTGACATAGGCATTGTCTCCACTCTGTCCCGCTTCCCTCGCACCGTACTACGGGTTGTATCCACACCTCGGGTTTTGTACCTGAGTGGATATCACACCCTCTTCGACTCGTTCCGGGTTCCGCCTCACATCCCGACCTACGACATACGGCCTCTAGGGAGGACGCCGTACGACTGGTCCTACTGCTCGGGAACCACGAGCTATTAGCGTCTATCGGGTTTCTCCTGGTTGGGGTTCTCGCCGGGTTACTCGTTGTTTAGCCGACCCAGAGGCCGTTGCTGACATTCCGGCCTCTACCTAGTAGAAAAAGGACTCCCAGTGCAGCAGCTCTAGCAAGAGTAAAGTCGAAAGACCAACTTTATCTCGAGCAGCGGCATATAAACAGTTACAGTTAGCATCCGCGGATACTCAATCCGAACCAATTCAATCAAGTTCGGATCCAAGGGTCGAACTAGAGGGTCTTATTGAACCTCAAGCTTCCCAAAACTCGTCCCAAACCCTACGTTCAGAGTCATCTCTATTAGAAATGGCAGACGGAGCGAACCCAGCACCAGTTGGTGGAGCCAGAGTCGCGAGCTTTAAAATTCCATACGCTTGGGATAATAATGCTCCTAAGTTCACTACGGATGATCATGAAGACCTCATGACATTTGTTGATCATGTGAACCAGATAATGGAACACGCCGGCGTTACAGATGATGCTGAAAGGAAGTTGCATTTTACGAGTTATCTTCCTACAAAACGGAAGGCAACTTGGAGAGCGCTTCCTACATACAAAATGGAACTATGAGGAATTCCTCAAAGAAATCTATCTTAGCTATCCTGAGATTAAATCAGAGAGAGCGGGTACCATAGATCTTCTGAAACTCTGCAAGAGGAACCGGGGGATCACTGTGAAGGAAGAAGGTCGTCTTAGACGTTTCGGATAGAATTTCTTACGAAGTAAAGAAGCTCTTGACCGCTCCTGTTCTAATTACGAACCAGATCGCTTGCGATTTCTACTACGAGACGTTGGAACATACCTTTGCGACAACATTAAAAATGTCCATAGAGAGTTCTGCTCTTCTACGCGCTCAAATTCCTGCTTTACTCGTACCCGCGATTAATCCAGCGAATGCAGCAAACACGGGAGAGTCTCGAGTTGAAGATCCGATAGATGTTGGGATCTTGTGAAATTAGCAGAAACTTTGGCTAGGAGTCAGTAGATCGGCTTCTCTCTCAGTTGGTACAAAGACGAGATATCTGTTAGGCCTCTCAGTTTTCCAACCACAAAAGTCGAACCTTATGAGGAACGGCTGGAGGAAATGAACGGCGCTATCGCAGTTAAGGGATCAATACGTCTTGAGCAGAAAGCGAGTGAGCAGCGTCACAATGAGGTTCTTAAATCTCATAGTGAAGTTCTCAAAACGTTGGCACAATTCGCGAAAGACCCGCCTCCACACATGAACAATAATCGTTCAAATTACGCGTACAACACGCAAGGCCCGAGTCGACCTCAGTATTCGAGAGACCGAGAGCCTACGAAGGATCATGATTGCTATTATTGTGAGGAATCAGGACATTTCTCGAGGGAATGCCCTCACAAAATAGAACACATCAACAAGGGTTGGTTAGCATTCGCGGATGGTAAACACAAATTGGGTGATGGCAATTATATTCCGTCGGCAACGGTACTCAGAAACAGAGGGTAGACAATATTGGAAAAACAAGGCAATCAGCCAGAACTGGGTTGGTGCCCCGTATGACTTCGAAGCGTACGAAGAAGCGGGAAGGCCTATGGATTTCCATGAGACGGCTATGGACGAAATTAGAACGTTGAAAGTCCAGCTTGCAAAGGCTAGACAAGTAAATATTCAAACTTCTGTCCCACAGGTGGTTCAACCCACCTATATGGCTCAAACGCAACCAACCGCGGTTATGCCGTCAAACTTTGATTTTGGACAAGCCTTTCAGACTTGGATGATGAAAAGTAGTTCGGGAGAGTTACCTGCTACGCAGGACCAGTTTGCCGACTAGGACCGGGTTAAAGACCGGTACCTCGCCCAATCCAAATTTCTGAATGGTCCTAGGATTGAGGCAAAGGCTCGATTTACGAGACCAGCTAAGCCTCCTGAGGACCGTAATGAAGCTAGTTTAGCAAACGCTAGAAGGGATTGGAGGGCTAGAACAGCTGAGATCACAGAAAAGGAGCGGGATTTGGAGAGAACGTCTGGATTAAATCGGAATGGAGCAATCGCGAATACTGTTGAATTACCGTATCGCAATGTTCCACCGGTCCAGTCGACCTCAGAAGAACCACACCTATTCAGGGTGAAGAGAAGCTGAAATGGAGGAAAGAGCCTACCAGGTTCGAGCTCCAGTACAACGGGATGGGATAGGGAGAAATTGACCGATCAAATACTAAGTTCTGAAGTAACTTTGGAACTCAGAGATTTGGCGAGCGTTTCTCCTGAAGTTCGAGAAACGATTAGAAGGGATCTAACGAAACTCGAAGACCTGTAAAACCCAACCATGTGAAACAAGTCATGTTCAAAGAGGAACAAGATCTTGCCTTTCCTAGATGAGAAGAGGATTGAAACTGGAGTATGACGCACTCAACTTGAGCGAGTTGCCGTAGTCTCTCAGTATTTGTTACCACAATCGCGGATGGTGATATCCCTGTGGGTTCGGTAGTAATACCGGACCCCTACGTCAATATTTGGAAAGTTTGGCTCCTGGCGAGGTACCTAAACAGGTATTCGTCGATCCAAAGCAAATATACGTAGCAAGGGATTCAGCCCATCTCCGAGTGGTCTTCCAAATATCAATACGCAAGGCAAGTAGAATCTATAATGGATTCAGGGTCTCTAGTCTCGATTTCGCTGGATCAAGCAGCGGAGTCAAGATTAACTTGGGATCCTGATATACAGATCTACATGCAAAGCGCAAATAGGTCGTTGGAAAGATCAGTGGGTCTGGCAAAGAACGTACCGTTCACATTCGGAGGCATAACTGTCTACCTGCAAGCCCATGTAATAAGGGGCCAGCGTATAAGGTTTTATGGGGCGACCCTTTGAAGTCTTGACCGAGTGCCAGATAAATAACAGTCGCGATGAATCTCAGACAATTACCTTGAAGGATCCTAATACGGGCAAGCGCTGCACATGATCACCTTTCCGAGAGGAAAGGAATCAGAAGGCAAGTCTAAAACCCGGATAAGGAAGAAGAGGAACGCTTAGGACCGACTGCTGACCCAGATATGGTCAATCAGGGTTTTCGCCAAGCTTCGATGAATTAGTACAGTTGCAAGAACGAGGAGAAGTGGCGTTGAAACTCGGATTTAATGAGAAGCAGGAAATGGAATCTTGGATATTACTGCCTAAGGAAAGGACATTCTCTGAAAACGAGGTTCAGGAAGCCTACCTTAGCGCATCTAAAATTCGAAGGATCTGAAGAAAGATAAAAGTGCGCGGCATGTTTAGAATTTAGGGAGCGTCCTAAGGACAAGATGGGAAACCTCAGAGATGTGATATCTTTACATGGAGTCAATCAGAAGGACCAACGGTCAGACTGAATTGTCCGCGGAAAGCTAGCGCAGATATGGGGGTCCACGAGTCCTGTAGGAAGAGAGCTCGGATACATGCATGTGTTTCGCAAGGGATCTGTAGTTGCCAGGAAAAGATTGGATTCGTCAGTGGAGAACCAATCAAGCCAAAAGTCGAAAATAGAGCAATCGCGGATGCTCCTTTTTCGGTGTTCGCTGGAAGAAATACAAGCCAGTCGGGCTTAAAGTTCGTCCGGTGTATACAGAGCTACCTGAACAATATAGGATTAAACGAAGATCACTGGGACCCATTAGCGGATTACCACGCTTAATCCGAATCCAGGAGATTTCGTTCCTACTGGGCGTTACACAGCGGAACGTAAAGAGATATTGACTCGTACATAGGGCGATTTCCTATGGCCAGAAGGAAACTCATGCATGAGTTGATGATGGTTCAGAGAGGATTCGCCTGGAATGATGAAGAGCGAGGGAGCTTTAGACACGATTTCTTCCCACCGGTTGAATTTCCTTTAGTGGAACATGAGACTGGGTAGAAAGAAGTATACCTATTCCCGAGGGCAGTTAGAAGAGTTCTGCAAGATCATAAAGAAGAAGATTGATGCTGGCGTATATGAACCTTCCAACGCCTCGTATAGGAGCAAGTTCTTCGGTGTAGTAAAGAAGGATGGTAAAAGCATCCGTTTGGTACATGCGTTGGAACCTTGAATGCGGTCACTATTGCCCATTCAGGAGTACCACCAGCTACGGACGAACTAGCAAATCATTTGCGGGACGTGCCTGTGGAGGGAGCTCGATTTATACTCAGGATATGATCATCGAGATATCGCGGAAGGTTCCAGGGATTTTACTACCTTTCAAACGCCTTTTGGGGCATTGAGATTAGTAAAATTACCTCAGGGATGGACGAACTCGGTCCCTATCTTTCACGACGATGTGACATATATCTGGAGGACAGATTCCGCATGTAACAATTCCTTACATCGACGACGTACCTATCCGGGGCCTAGTTCGAGGTATCAGGATAAAGATGGGACATGAACCATCCCTGAGAACAAGGGTACGATTTGTCTGGGAGCATCTCCAGAACGTGAACAGGGTTGTTCAGCGTTTAAATATTGGTGGAACCTTTTCGGCGCAAAGTCTATTATATGTTGGGATACTTTCCCAGTTGTGGGCATATCTGTTCATATGAAGGCAGGCGACCTAGCGTTGATAGAATTGGGTAATTGTCCGCTGGGGCCCTTGAAAGTATCTCGGGTGTTAGACAATTCTTGGGACGATTGGGGTCTCCGTATGTTTATAAAGACTACGGAAGTCTCTCAGCCTATAGCAAGTAGTTCGAGGAGATCAAGAGTTGTGTGGGATAAGAGCAAGAGGAAGCGATGAAAAGCTTAAACAAGCAATCGCGGAAAGTCCTGCACTGTCCCCTCAACTACGACATCGATACGGACATAGTCTAGCTGTAGACACGTCATGGATGGCTGTGGGGCTTCAAATTTATCAGATGGACCTGATAGATAAGTTCAAACGACACTATGCGAAGTTCGCTTCAATAACTCTTAACCGAGGGAATCGAGATTTTCTCAACCCAAACGGGAGTTATACGGACTAAAGAGAGCATTAGAAGGCATGCAATACTGGTTTAGGGTGCCGACGACTTGTAGTAGAGACGGATGCGCTTACATCAAGGGCATGTTAAATAATCCGGCATGGGGCCAATGCTACGATAATCGCTGGATTGAACAAATCTTGATGTTTCACTTCAAATTGAAGCATGTGAAAGGAGCTACCTTTCCACCAGACGGCTTGTCCAGGAGAGAACCCAACCAGGCGATGAGTCTGGGAAAATAAGAGGACGGGTTGATGAGAACCGTCTCCAGAAAACACGAGAATGGGATATGATGGCCAGCAACCGTTGGAGTTTGATGAATTCAAGACGATATTGACGAGAGAGGCGGCTACCTACAGAAATGGTGGGCTCAGCGGTCTCACTCGATGATTTCGACGAGGATTTAGCAACCGATTGCTGAGGAACAAGAAGTTCGGTCCAAAATACACCACGCCTATGAATCTGAAGGGCTAGTAGTGCCTCAGTATACAATCTACACTTCCGGTGGAGAATTACTGTTACCAAGGCCTGAGTTTAAGAACGATCCTGCAAAACGGGAGCCGTATCTAGAGAAACATAGGTCCGGTGCAGGAATTGCCAGGATGAAAGATTAAAACTTAGTGCGAGCTTGGCTCACGAATCCCTTAAACCTACTGGGATGGGTGATAAAGAGTTCAAACGCTTTATGAGATACTGCAGTACTTCTTCCTGAGCAAAGACGGGGGTTGTACCGAAAAGGAGAAGGTTCAACGCATAAGCTAGTGGTTGAAAAGGAACACAGATGTACATGTTACGTGCTTCCATGATTCCTTGGACACCGCGGAGTTATGCGACCAAGTCTCTGATAGAACTGAGATTTTGGTGGCCGAAATGGAACGAGACGTCAATTGGTTTGTTAACACCTGCCATACTTGTCAATTACGACAAAAGACTCTTGTGAAAATTCCACCTGTGCCAACTTGACGCCTAGCTTGTTCCAAAATTCATACGGATGTAATGATCATGGGCAAGGTTCTAATGGCCACCGGTACGCCGTCGCTGGTCGGGATTCGCTATCGCGATATGTAGAGGGAGACCCCTACGGATGAGAATGCCGAGCGATAGGAAATTCCTTCTAGAAGATATAATCTGTAGATGGGGTGTCCTAAATGGATTGTAACCGACAACGCACCGCAATTTATAGCAGCATTGAAGTGGTTGAACGAGAAATATGGCATCCGCGGAATCCGAGTATCGCCTTATAATTCACAAGCGAACGGACCAGTTGAAAGAGGGCATTGGGATATGCGACAACTATATGGAAAGCTACGGGAGGAGACGTTGCAAATGGTATTGGTTCTTCCCTCAGATATTGGGCAGATCGAATTACTATAAGACGAGGGTTAGGCTGTTCGCCTTACTTCGCAGTCTGCGGCGCCCATCCTGTTATTCCATAGATGTGGAAGAAGCAACCTGGTTGGTGGAATATCCCGGTGAACCTATCAGCACGGCAGAGTTAATTGGTCTCAGAGCAAGAGCTCTGGCCAAACACTCGCTTCACGTCCAAGAAATGCGAATAAGGGTTAGCGAGGAGAAGCGAAGGCTAGTCCGGAGATACGAGGAGGAGTTTGGATCAACTATAGTTGATTACGACTTCAAACCTGGTGATCTGGTGCTAGTACGAAATACTTCAGTGGAAAAATCGTTAGACAGAAGATGGAACAACGTTACATGGGACCTATGGTTAGTACGACGCACTGCGGGCGGTTCATATCTCTGTTGTGAAATGAACGGTGCCATGTTCCACGGGAAACTCGCAGCATTCCGTGTTATACCTTTTGAACAACGTCACAAGATCGAGATTCCGGATAACATCCTGGAATTACAGCTAATCAGTACCGAAGGCGCGGATCGAAAATTTCTGTTTTCGAAGATTTTTGATCCCCACCAAAGATTGTTCGTATCTCGCTCAGTTCTGCACCGATTGACCTGGAACCAGGCTAGATCGTCTGGAAATTCATGCGCAATTAATGATAGAGTCTATCCTCAAAAATTAATCTTTTCAAACGCCTCCAAAATCCTACTTCCAATGCAAGATTTCTGTCTACTGCACTCAAATCATGTCCGAAGGGTCTCGATTTCTGAGAAGCGACCTTCCCACGTTTGAAAAATTGTCATAGAGTAGGAAATTTTTTATGGCCAACCAAGACGTCTACTATGCGGTAGAGACATTTTGAACCGGAAATATGTATCTGGCTCCAGTTCTCTGAGTTCTCAGCCAAATCGGCTGGTGATCGTTCTAATGGGACGAAGATTCCTCCGTAGAATCTCGTCTCATTGATTCTGTGGAATACCTGCAGCAAACATTGCTAACCACATCATCAACTTGGCATGTTGAAGTCACAACATATGCATAGCTAATTCGATTAGATGTTTGACTGCAGATATCCTGAGTGAGAGAACGACCCTTGTGAGGCCTTGGCTATTATCTGATCCATTGCACTGTACAAGAACACATATGGAGCTGCCTTGTTGTTGCCCTTGCAGATCCTCAGAATTCCTATCTGTTGCAACAAATGCAGTGTTTGATCTAAGAAAAGCACTTTTTAATTGGGGTGAGGTCCGGTGAAACAGTGGGAGATAGGTGAGCTTGATACCTCAAAAGTGTGTCAGCCATAGTAATGTGAGAAATGATAAACACACCTCACATTACACATTTCTTCAACCCTGTCAACATGGTGTATGCGGCAATTGTCGAGAATCAAAACACTTCAGGGCAGGATAAGGATGCATACCCCTCCAATCTCGTTTCAAACCTGCCGCACACGTTGTACGATGTGCAGAGCATGGCAAGCAGATTGGAAATCTCGGTGGAGCCCTTGTGATGTTTCTGTGATAGGCAAATAACCTGTCACTTTAGATTGTGTGAATAGTTATTTCTGAGAGGAACTTGATGTCTTGTGCTTGCCATGGGAGAGGGAGTGGTGTTCAAAGACAAAGGGCAGGCATTGGCATGTTGTGGGTGCGATGTGATCATCGTGGCGACCTGATGTCACCGCACCGCAACGCAACCTGATTAGCAATGTTTGATGCAGGTGCTCCTCAGAATGAATGGAAAAGAGCCTACAGAGGTAGGCTTTGTCCCGTTAAATGATCCACCAGCCAGTTTGGCTGAGAACTGAGAGAACTGGAACCAGATACATTTTCCGGTTCAAAATGTCTCTACTGCATGGGACTCTTGGCAGGCCATCAAATATTTCCGACTCTATGACAATTTTTCCAAACGTGGAAGGTCGCTTCTCACAGAAATCGAGACCCTTCGGACATGATTTGAGCACGGTAGTCAGAAATCTTGCATTGGAAGTAGGATTTTGGAGGTGTTTGAAAAGATACTATTTTTGAAGATATGACTTAATCACTAATTGTGCATGAATTATTCCAGACGATCTAGCCTGGTTTCAGGTCAATCGGTGCAGAACTGCGAGATACGAACAATTCTTTGGTGGGGATCAAAAATCTCCGAAAACAGAAATTTCGATCCGCGCCTTCGGTACTGTTATTAGCTGTAATTGATCTATCAGGCGATGCTTTGGAAGAACTAGCAAGGAGGACGACGATGTAGAGAAGACCGGGAGCAAGGACTTGCAATTCCATAAAATTCGAGTAAAATCGAAAGAGGAATTAGCAATCGCGGATGCTCAGAATGACGATAAATCGGATACTGAGAGCTATGTCAGTGATGGTGACTCTGACTTAGACTTGGATGATCCGGAGGGACCATACGAACGATGGGCCGAGGCGTTCTAAGCGATCCAAGAAGTAAAATAATGAGTGTCATTCAGAGAGCGGGTAAAGACCGTATTAGGAGTTGGACGAGTGAAAGGGATACAGAAAGGACTGTGTTACGGAGTTGGACGAAGTAAAAGTACAATCGCGGAAACTATAAGAGATCATTTGGCGGCAGAGTTATTGGTGTCCAGGAAGGGGCATTGACGATGGAAATGCCCAACCTCTTGGCAGAAATAGCAGGCCCGAGGAGGGGGACCGAATGGCATTCCAGTATCCATGAATAGACGTTGGAGCCAGAGTCCGCCACCACCGGAGGCCAGCCATCGTACGCCCTGAGGGAGCATTGAATTAAGCCAAGAATGATAAACCTGGATAAGGAAATGAAATACCTAAGCCGAGGATGCGGCTGGGGTGCGCTGGTGTTGCGCGTCGAGGATCCGCGATAGGTCCTTGAGGAGGTACTCGCGATGTTCGAGGTACCGGAGTTGGGCATTGCTGAACCCAATCCTGCTCCGTATTTCAGATTCTTGAAGCCGGAGTGAACCGATGGAGTCAGTGTCTGACTGGTCGGTGCTGAGAACCTGGTGTACTTCTGCGATGGTCTTTTGGACCGCAGGTCCATTAGTAGCAAGCTCTGCGGCTAAAAGTCGATGGCTGGGGTCAGAATTAGCAATCGCGATTGCTTAAAAGACGAACCGGCGTATTGATCCGCGGAGTCCTCGTGGGCATAGGACTGTGTACGATTATGCTTTCTCGTGGGGGGACTGGGAAGTCTGCGGTGACTGGTCCGGACGCTGATTCTGGGTCAGTGCGTGATAAAATAGCCATGGCCTTGATATAAGATGGCGCCGATCGGTCAAAGCCCTTCATACGAAGAAATGACAGGCGTACTGAAGAGGGACGCGTACTGGGAGTGGGAGTAACGGGAAATGCCTACTCACGTTGTTGAGTAATTGGGCAAACTTCTTGAAAAACCCCTCATAGTCGGGTGGGCTTACGGAGGTGTGAGCATCGAGCGACTGCGTAGTACAATGGCTAGCCGAGGTGGTGCCTTCCTCGACCTGCATATTGGAAAAAGAGGCGCGGAGTTCGTCAATCGCGAGGATACACTGGGCCAGTGCCTCTAAAAATAGAGACATACCCGTTCAGCGTCGATTTGCATAGGGTCGTCGACCTCACCAGAACCAGTCATGGGGAACTCGGAATCGTCGAAGACAGAGACTTCGTCATCAATATCTTCAACGATGGCCTTGGACTTCTTGATTTCTAGAGAAAGACGAATATGTTAAAACTTTGAGCAATCGCGATTGCTAAAGATTTCAACTTACTTCCCTTTGGACTTCTTGGGCTTAGCGGTGGCAGCAGCCTCGGCGGCTGCTTGCTCCTCAGCAGCGACACGAGCATCCTCAGCTCAGTACGATGAGCCCTGCTGAGGCAGCGATGGTTGCGGCGGGACAGACCAACGCGATTCAACTCGCGTTCAGTCTTGATACGGGAACAAAGGTAAGGATGGTGGGGTAACGACCACCTATAATTCCACCAGGACCCGTGGCCGTCTGGTTGATACGAGTTCTTCATGTTGAAAAATACATCTAAAGAGATTTGTCGCGGGCAATAGCAGGAATCATCGTGCTAAAGCCCTCCTATGGAAAGGCAGTCTCAGTATGGTTATTAGAACTTGAAAAACGTCGCGTACCAGTGCAACAGTCTTTTCATCAAGAAAAGCACGCTGTTTAACACGGTCTGGATACCGAGTAGCGGCGACGGATTCACTGATAGCAAGGAGGCTATCAATCATTGCCTTGGGCATAGTGGGAACGGTGGTGGAAACCATGTTTAATAGGCGAGGGTAGTCGGTGAATGAAAATGCTGGTGTAAGGAGTGAAAGCGCAAGGCTGCTTTATATAAATCGCGGATGCTGTCCATTCGGGAAATAATGCGCTCTGAGTAATAATGTAACTGGGGACAGTTACAATTTATGAAAAGGGGAGATGGGACTTGAACGATGACGAAAATTTTAAAAATTTAGACTCTGAACGATGACTACATGAATCGTTAGCCGAAATAGGCGAGACGAAGCGGTAGATCAAAGTAAGATCAATTAGTCATCGGATAAAGAACGCATCACTTGCAAAATAGCCGGCTCGGCTAGCATCCATCTAAGCGACAAAGAGACGCTAAGCGGTTCAGACCACGTAGGCATACGGGCCGGACCTTAGAAATCATGTTATCCGATGGAAATCATGATGAGGAAGCTTCCGCGGATGCTGAGATCGACAATTTTGTATCAAAATGATGCTTAATTCCGATTAAAGTAATCAGGAGCTAACGATTCTACACATGGTAGTAATGAAGGAAGGGTACGGCTACGAAGAGCCTACTCTAGGGCTGTGTTGAAAGATCAGATAATGAAGTCTGGACATCAAGTACGATGGGAGGTTAAGATCTTCTCCAGTTCCATCGAAACCGGCTAGGGCGCGCGTTTATGGGGATGGGTTCGGATATATTCTACGATTCCCTGAGCGAAGAAAAGAGCTGATAGGGATAGGAGCGTGGTCCCAGAGATGAAAAGCTGCGGCACAATCCGAGTAGAATTGAGCGACCCCAGGCATCACGTTCTATCGCGATTGATCAGAACGGTCCCAAAATTGCCAGAATAAACGCGTACCGATGTCTGGGAGTAGAGTAAGAACGGAATATCGCGGTACTGGGCCAAGCGTAGGCAGAAGCCTCGCGATTGAGGAATATGCAATGATCTTGGTTCATTTGAACACTGCACGGGAAGCATGGGGCGTTCCAGCGGATAAATGTGCACGAGGAAGGACTTTCCTAAGCAGGAGTCGCAAGGGTTCTCCTAGGGATGGGGGAATCAGGAATGTCCGTGTAACAGACAAGAAGTCCTAGTACCGGGCGTTAACTGGAATAAGGTCTCCACATTTGGAGCTAGGGCGTCATAGATATTGGAGTAAGATGGCAAGGTTGGCCAGGAATCTTCAACAAGAAAAGTGACGAAGAGGGTCATAGTTCTGGGGCAAAAGGAGACATCGCCATCCTGAAAATCACAATCGCGGATGGACTATTTATACTGGTTAGGATCGCTTAGGCAATTCAGTCCCAGTAAGATGGAACCATAACGTGGGATGATGGGATATAACCGAGACACGGGCTGGGTGGAACAATTATTTGAGCGTGATGTTGAAGGATTTTCCGATTCGCTCGACTTAGGAATCCTTCGAACGTCAAGAGAGAACACGATTGTATTTGTTTTACAAGAAGGAGTTACTTGTGGACGATTTGTACAATAAAAGTTCATATTTTGGCAATCGCGATTGCCCCGCTCGACCGATATTCCAAACCAAACCCCGCGTCACCTCGAACCCGATGGTTCCGCCTCGTCCTCTTCTGGCCAGTTCGAGCTCTCCACGGGGAGGAGGAGTCGACTGATGGTTGCGTGCAGCACGCCGCGCGAGGATATCGAGTAGCTCTTGAAGCTCGTCATCGGAGGTGGATCCGGAGCGACGAGTATCGCTGAGGAACGGGTACTGCAAGATGGCAGCCCGGTAGTCGATGGATAGCTGCGCCTGAGAATCAAGGAGGAGTTGACCCCAGAGTGGCTGAAGCTCCTCTGGGATCTCGTCCATTCCGGGCAGCCCATCCGCACCCAGCGAAGCGGTCACCTCGCGAATCCAAGCTCCAACGCGATTACTAGTCACCGCAAGGCGGGAGCTAGCGCGGAAGAGAGACTCGCGAGCAAGCTCGTAGTCAGCAGCGGGCAGCGGACAAATCTAAGAGAAGCTCGTTGCCACCTGTAAAAAGTTAGGAAAAGGAGTAAATAAAACAAGCAGAGACGTACGCTGGTTCGAGAGGCGGGCATATGGCTCGATATAATTCGCCGCCTGAACATGCTCCGGGACGGTGAAGGTGTGCGTGCAATGGGAGAGGCGTCCCTTCTTGCAATGGTCACACAGAGTCCCAGGAACCCCGTGCGCGCAATCGCGATTGCGAAAGACGCAATTCGAACAACCTGCGTCGAACTAGAAGAAGGAAATCAGGGAAATGGACTAATCGCGGTTGAATATACTCACCACGGTGGGCTCGCTCTGCTCTTTCGCGAGCGACTCAGCGGCGAGTCGAACTGTGTCCATGGTTGGGACAGGCCGAGGAGGAACATACGGGAGGAGCTCGTCCTTCTTGGACTTGCCCCGGGTCTTGCGCACGGTGGAGGGGAAACGAGAGGAAGGCGCGGGCTGTGCCAGACTTGGCCTTGCTTTTGCCTTTGGGCGTACGGGAGTCGGTACGCTTACGCTTCCGCGGGGGCGTGAGCTCCTCATCCTCGTCGTCCTCCCTCTCCTCCTCTCCCTCCTCGTTGTACGCTTCGTCGACGGGTGGTGTAACCGACTTGCGGGATGACCGCACACGTATCAGCGGCCGGCCCCTGAGGTCGACGTTCTGGGTTGGATGAGGGAAGAGAACGAAATGAGAGAGATCTGGAGAAGAACGTACCGCAGCAGAAGATGATGGTGCGGAAGGCGCTTTTCCCCGAGTGGTCTTTCGACCTCGCACTGTGGAACGGGCAGGGCGGGGCTAGAGGAAGAAATAAGAAGAAGAAAGAAAGAAACTAGGAAGGGACAAACACGGAGAACGGGAGCTGGCTCATCGGCCGCAAGAGCTTCCGCGATTGCTCCGCGCATCCTCGGGAGAGATATCCTGGGGATCGACTTGCATTTCGGGAAGGGTAGGAGTTGACCGAGCATCCGCGGTTGCCTCTGGCTTCGAAGGGGAGCCCCGCGCAGAGCTAGGACGAAGCGAACGGATATCGAAGCTCGCCGAGCCAACCGCAGAACGTACAGCTGGTGTCGAAGGCGACACGGGCGTGGACGAACGCGATGGCGAAGGGGGAGTCGTCGGCCGGTAATGTGGGGACGTCGAATCCGCGCGCGCATCTCGGACTGCGACGGCACTGGGATGTTCGTCCTGTAGCCGCCGCCACCAATACCACATAGAATCATAATCGGACATATCCATGACTGGATATGGTTCCGACGATAGATCCTCGTGGGGGAGGCGCGGAATAAGGAGCCTCGGCGTGAGGACACGGTTGGCCTAAAGAACGAACGAGTCAGTTAAGGATCTGTTACGAGTTAGAAATAAAACTTACATGATCCGGGGACTCTGGGAGGAGATGGTCCAACCAGACGGGGTCGCGCATCTCAGAGGGCAGAGCCGCGATGAGGGCCCGGACGGAGTTAAAAATGATATGAGTAATAGTGGGGGAGAGATGCCCCGCGCGGAACTCGTTGATCAGCAATTGCTGGGCAAAATAAGCTTAGCAATGAGCAATCGCGATTGAGGAATTGGGCTTACAAAAATGGGGTACGCGGGCGCTAGGGCTTCATTGAGAAGCGAAACGGCCATCTGCGGCCCGTTGACCTCGTTGATACGGTTTCTGGCCATAAAATGCACCAGAACTCGCAAGTTGGGGCGAGCAATCCGTAGGAGCGTGGTGTGGTCCGCAAGGGACAAGGGGTCGCGAAGGGGCTGGTCCATAGGGAACTCCTCAGTTCCCGGGAAAAGCCAAACGGAGGAAATGAAAGAATACTAAATGAGGTCAGGAAAAGACAAGGGATAAGAATAAAAGGGCCACGCACGGTGTCCCAGGTTGGGGAAGTTGCGGGTTCGTTAGCGGGAAGGAAGGCCGTCCACCCGCTCTGGACACGCGCGGGCACGATTTGGGAAACCGCGGAAACTAGTCTGAGGAGGACCCGCTAGGACGACCATTTGGGCTCGGGAGTGCGGGATGAACGCATAGGAGCGCTGGATGGTCTCCTGAGTAATCGCGGATGGTCAGACATGGCGCTTTAAGGTCGAAAATGTTAAAAAGAGGACTCACGAATACCGGAACGGCACGATCAAGGATCGTAGCCAGGTATAAGGGGTCCGTACGCCGAATGCGCGCGGGAATCCGCACGAAAGGCATGAGCCTGTAAATGGCTGGGTGCGAGAAAAAGTGGAACGGGGGCCACGAGTCTCCTTCAACTTGGACACGGGAGGGGCCGCGTTCAGAAGGAGAAACGGTCAGGAGTGGTCGCCCAGGTGTTGGGACAACATCTGCATCCGTTAGGCGGTATGGGGGCAGCTGGTAGTCGATGTTCCCAGAGCCGTCGAGGAGGGCATCGGTACCCACGGAGGAGTCGTTTGGTGTGTTATAGAAGATGAAGGGGATAATATCTTCGATTGAGTGCGGTAGGGGCGGACATGATGGTGAAGAACGAGTTGTTGGGAATATCAACATCGAGCACGTGCTGTGTTACGACATAGCGTGCGAGGCGCGGATAGTACAACAGAACTCAAGTTCCACTGGTACAAGCAGAGACGAATACGATGGAAGATGTTTTGGCGTCTAAGAAAAATCAATCGCGGTTACTCGAAGGAGGGATATTATTCCGTTCTATGAGGTGGACTAAAGCGGGATCTTGGAAATAGGGGCTAAAACATCAACCACGATCGTATTGACGGAAAATTGGGCTGTCTAGTACATTGGAAAGAGGATTTCGGACTCGTAACCTAAAAAGGGATACGATCCACGATCCTCGTGGGTTCGAAAGTTCGAATGATGGGTGTTGACATGAACGGATCACTTCGATGACAAAATAAGATTTGTCATATTCAGAGAAGGCTATTACGGCCAGTTGAGTGGGGACACTCAACATTTATGAAAAGGGGAGATGACAGACCTGGTATTGGGGCACCCGGGCATTTATTCAAATCTGCTCGAGTTGCAACATACTATAATGTACTTCATTACATTACGACGTCATCTCACAAGGGCTATTGCTGGCCTGGGCAGTTAGCTAAAAGGGATATAATGTGTCTCGAACCATTAGAAAGGCGCTGGACAACGATCCTGGTAAAGGGTTGAAGTGAGAAGCCGCTAATGGAGCAATCGCGGAAAGTGCCTTACCATCCTGGAAACGGATTGGGGCTACTGCACATCCCTGACTAAGGGCGTATTACGAGAGGACATCCTTCTGAACCAGAGGGATCATTGTTGGGCATCATCTGACGTCTCCAGAACTGCCAAGAGAGGACTGGACTTGGTTGATCTACCAATTGACTAAGAAAACCGTACTCGGGTACTAGGAGGCGGCGGCTATCACGATTTTCAGACAAATCACTTAAACGGTTCAAGGCGGAACCATTGGAGCGTACGGTTACCAAGGAGGGTAGCGGAGTGCTGACGAGGGGGTCGGCTAAGGGTTGACATATCAACAATATTCCATCACGATCGTTCTAGGCGATGTAGATCTTGACTCATCGCTAAGCTCGGCTCGTTGATGTCTCTTATAAATCTCTCTCAATTTTACTAATCGCTTGATATCTGACAGGAGTTCATCGGCTAGCTGTCATACCACTAGTCATATACCCTGAACCCTATTGCTCGTTTGTATCAGTCTCGTTTATATTTAGAATCCTGTAACGTATTTAAGAGGATGGTTATGGGAAGAACACCAGTGAATCTCACCCCACCTGTTGGACGCGAAGTTACTAGACTTCACGCTTAACCGGTAGAGTAGTCATTTCATTCGGAGACACCCAGAAGCTATACCAAGTTTCGTTTGTTTTCCCTGTTTGAATATTATCTGTGTTGGATTTGGATCTTTATAAACGACGCGTGGACATATTGGATTAACGGAACGGACGCGTGGAATATAAGGAAACGGATCAGACTTGACAATTGGTTGTAATCTCGCAAGGATTAGCAATCGCGGATACTATTTGGAATCGGAATTCATAAGAATCACTTGCTTTACGCATCGGAGTATCATCTCCAAACCTAGACCCACATCATACAAAACCGTTAGAACATAAAATCTCGTCTGTCTATCGCGATTGCGCCTAGAACGGATTCGAGCAAGTTTTATCTATACGACTTGTAGACCTGTAAAGTCTTGCTTATCAAAGAGAACTAAAGTTCAAATTGCCACAATCTATACTGGATTGGAACCCCGAACTTGCACGAGGACTATAGTGTTTGAGTTGTGGTAGTTGCATTATCGAACCGCGTATTCATTTACAAGGTTTGTGTTGTGGTTATTTCACCGCTTGCCCCTTAGTCAGCGTTTCAACGGCAAGATGTCCGGCGGCAAGGGGATGGTGCGGCATATGACCAGCCGTTCCAAATTGGTCATGGCGACAAGCACCGCCATCCACTGCATTGATATCACCTGCGTCGCGAAGGAATCCCCAAAAATCAAGGAGCGGATCTGGAAAGACGTCGATAAGACCCACAAAAAAAACACAGATCAACGCACCATTCGTGGCAAGTGATTATTATTAGCCAGCGACTCGATGAGCTTGAGTGCGGTTTTTTCTACCTCGATGTGGCGGTAGAGGACAGGACAGACCACGGCATAAACCGCCGAGCAAGATTGTAGAAGTTGGTGCCGCGTCCTGGTGGTGCAGAAGCCGGCAATATTCCAACAAACATCTGCACCAAGGGTGAGTCGCAACATTTGGGGCGACATCGAAAGCAGGCTGAGGGTTCAAGTGATATCAGCAGTATACTTGGGGCGAACAAACTCTAACAAGATGCCATATCGAGAATGGTCGGCTAGTCCAAGATAACGAAACAGCCGCGCATCTCCTCCGAGATCGCATCCGGCTCACACGCCTTCTTCCCCTTCCCCTCCCCTGCACGCACAATTTCCGGGTGACCCTCGACCGCCGGAGCTTCACCGCGTGGTCGTGTCGCGCCTTCCTTGCTGCAGTGCGGGTGTACAGCTCCCTGCGCCTCACTGTGGCCTCACGCCTGTGTCTTCCACCCTTTCCACCCTTTACGCCGCCAGTGGTCGCGACACCCCCGCTAAGTACGGCTTCTGAACTTCGGGGTCAGCGAACAAACATATATTACATTGTATTGTAACACATACCTAATTTGATAGCTCTATCCTCACTCGCACTCCAGCCGGGATGAAGAGGGCAAGCCATCTCGTTGTTTCAGTGAAGGGACTAGTGCTGGACGTTGGAAGAAAGAAAGCGGGATCGTACCATCATGATGTGACTTTCCAAAGATCTTGCCTCGTATCAGAAACATTAGAGCACTGCCTCTGGACCGATCCAAGGCAAGAGTAGGTTACGCTCAGCTCTCCGAGGCTTTGCTCTAGATGTCGCCGTTGGCGGTAAGTATATGCTGTCGACGTTACCCCACCACGGATTCAACAAGTGTGAATTAGAGCCGACACACTCCAGACTATCCTATCGCCAGATGAACACGAACAGCTGCACCAGTAGAAGCCCTAGCTATGCTTTCCCAGTTGCCTAGAATCCGAGAGCCCCAACAAATTCGAACAGACCTTGGAGCACCAAAGAAGTGGCATGAGAATGATAAGACAGCTGCGCACGTGCCCGGGCCGGCTATCCGCAGGCCGTCCCTCACTCCGTCAATCGACTTTTGTATTGGACCAGAGCCCGCATTGCCGAATCGAATCGGCAGAAAACCTCCATAATTCATACCCAAACTCCATGAACCATAATGATGTCGCAAGGTCTACACCTGGTGGGTAATATTACGCCGAACATCGAAAACAGCGTCTCTACTCAGAAAATCAGAGTGAAACGTACTATTTCAATGACCTCTCAGACCACTAGGGTACTCAATAATTCTCAATACAACTAGCCCTATTCGAATATAAAACGATTTCCTAGGTACTTCTCCGCCAAATCCAAATGCACCAGTAGGAGCTCCAACAGCGAGCGAAAGTCTACGTAACATCTACATTGACTTCACCCCTCACATTTAGGTTATTTTTTCCAAGCTGGTAATGTTTCTTTCAGGTGTCCCAATAAACCTTGTATTGAACCCTCAGCTGTGGGTGCTCACCTCTATACTTGCGAGACGACAAAAACATCTTTGTTCAACTATGTGTCTCTACCCAGAACACTTGACTGTACCCACGCAGCCTTGCAACGTAAGTTGATAATTTTTCGGTCCAACATATGATTCGGCTCAGCCAATCAATATATTGAAGTACTTACATCCACAGGACGAGACTAGATAGAGACTCCAGCAAGCAAAGTCGAGCGACATAATAGTCGTTACTGTGACATGTGACTGGTCGGTCAATCTTCTTACCACCATGTCTCCGATGCGCAAGAAGGCCAACGATCGTGCAGCCCGACCGTAAGACGCCTTCAATGTTCCAAACATGACCCACGACTAAACTTGACCTAGGCAAACCGAGGAGTCCAAAGAAAAGGCTCGGCAACACAAAGCCCGGTACCACTCGTATGCCTCAAAGTTTCCACCTTGCCAAGTTCAAGATGACGAGGAATGCTTTTAGAAAGCCGGAGGCGCATGAAAAGCAAGCTGCTCTCATGGCTGAGCGACGGTAGGCCTGGACCATACACCTTTTTTGTGACTAAGATCCCAAAGCAGCGCCACAGCCAAGGAACGTCGCCGACAATGGGATCCGCCCAAGAGGCCACGCCCTGTCGTCTCGTCTCCCATCACACCGCGAAGTTCACCTTCAGCCCAACATCTTGCTGCTGTCGACGTTTCACTCACACCAGCGGAAGAGTTTGCGCTTAGCGCGCTCATGGGTATGGCCGCTACGCAGGACTCACCAACCAGAAATCTGTATGCAACAGCCATCTTCTCAACGTCGTTCCCGCAGGATTAATTGCCTTTCTTTCCTTCCAGACCTGCAGTCCCCACGAAGCCGCCTATTATCTGCGACGACTTGACGTCAGATATGTGCTCGCTGTGCGTAATTCCTCAATCATTCATATGATTACTTCTAACGTAAACAGGCCTTCCCGTTCTCCCTCTCGAGAATCCTCCGTCCATGCCGTCTTTGAGCACAGAGTCGTCAAACAGCCTGAAGATGACCGGGTTTTCGCCCCGAGCATGCTCCCTCCGTATGCATCTCCCGCCTCTCCCCTCCAAAAGAAAGTCTTTCGGGAGACCGGACTACTCGGCCCACTGACAGGTGTGCAACATGTGCAGTGGATCGCCTCCCGGCTTCAATACCCGGATGATGAGATCGATGACGACAAGATCCTCCCAGATCCTGTTTTGGGGGGTAATCTCAGCTCCGAACGTTGGCAGGGTATCCGGTCATGGCGAAGGCACCACATGGAATACGAGACCACATGGGATCAGGAGGCTTGCTGCGCCGTCGCAGAGTTGACTCGAGAGCGGATGTTCTTCGGGGGACAGGCATAAAATATCAGTTTCTTTGTTCAATAGAAGCATTGTTCGTTATTCGGACCATGGACCATGCCGTGTAATTATACCTACCTACCGATCTATGCGACAATTATGTTCTTGGCAGTCCCACACATGTAACTCGTCAATCAAGAAGCCTATCCTTGATTTGTGGATCCAAAACACCGCGTGTGTTACTTATTTCCCCATGGACTGTTTATCGGAAGACACTTTGTTTGTTAAAGAATTAAGCTTGACAGCCAGCCCCAGGGGGTAACTCATACGTTCACAACACAGAAGAGCGCGAAAAATTTCATTATAGGGCAGCGAATACAGGCAACTATAACTACCGCCGCGTGAGAACACATTCTGTTGATCACAGTGAGCGAACGTGTCACAAACCCAACAAGGAAAATACATACCAGCGCGCCACACGAGAACCTGAGGCAGTGGGCGCAGCGGGGGCAGCCACGTGGGATGCAGGGGGCGCCTCCGAGACACGCTCACACTCGCCCTGGCGGTATTGTGTCCGATAGTAAAGGAGAGCCTCTTGAAGGCTGTCTTTCTTCTTGCGGGACTGATTGGGAACCCCACGGACTTGGTCATCGGCGTCAGCGCTAATGAAGATTAGAAACAGAATTGGTAAAAGACATGTAAAAACGTACTATGAGGCGTACAAGCCAGGGTGGCGGCCCACACACACAACGTACCAGGCCTGATGTTCGCCGTAGCCAGCGGGGAACATGGCATCAATGTCAATCTCGTCTGGCGGCGCTGTGATGGAAAACGGGGCCCAGGGCTGCAGAGATGGGTGAGCCGCCAACTTGCCGCGCTAATAGATTGACTCACGAGCCACAGATGCGAGCGCAGCCACCACCTGGCCCTGGACGACAGCAGGGAGCTTGTCTACAACACAGAGCACACATCAGACCAAAAGAAAATCGGTGGGCAGCGCACGTACCATTGATCTCAATACAAAGACGGGTCATGTCGAGGGCGAGCTTGGACATCACAGTCACTTTGGAGACCAGCGCCGCCATCTCCTGCTCGGAGGTGGGGGCGATGGTCGTAGCCGTGCGGTTTAAGATAAGGGGGGACGCGCGAACGGATAAAGGGGATACAAATTTATAACAAGAGGATCTGAGATATCCGAGCAATCTAGCCATAAGATGCGTCGTCAGCTGCTGATCAATCTGTGTACAATGTGAGCAACGACCATGCGTGTCCAGCCTTGCTTCGATTTATGTTTTCGCTCCATTTAGCTATTCTCTTGGTTTGGTTTCATCCCGTTTTGGATACCTAGACTCGTGTGAATACAGTCAGTTATGCGCTGGATTGGTCCAAGATTCGAGCAAAAATACTTAAAACAGGTGCGTGCCTGTAAACATGTACACGTTAAACCGGCGCAACGAAGAAACAAAGGCTCAAAATCAACCGGAAATGGTGAATTGCCTGTAAATATAAAACGCGATCAGTTAATTTGTCTCGCAGCAGTGTTTTTTACTACCGCAACGTATTGCTCTTGCACTACCGCAGCGTATCGCTCTTGCACTACCGCACTAGATCACTTGGATTGTATTATGCCCGCACAGCCCTGGGCTACCGCTGACCAAACGGTGTTTCTGCATACCTGGATGGCCGACTTCTTGGGCCGCCAGGCGGAGAAAAAAGCTCAGCCACTTCTGGGCTCCTGTCTATGGCCCCTGGTTCAGTAAATACCCCGAACAGGCCGAACTTGATTTACCTCTTCCCAACAAACCCGATGCGCGCCAGTTGACCCCCGAGGAGAACAAGAAGCTCGGAGACGCGATTACGGAGAGAAAGAAGGTAAGGATGTTCTTGATGCTCTTCGTCGTCCCAACTGATGGCTCCCTTCCTAGCAAATTGCAAGCTGGTTTCATTACCAAAAGACCAAAATCGGCAGCGCCAACCCCGGCACCAATAGCGCTCAGTCCATCAAGCTGGACGCGCTCGTCCACACGCTCTTGCAGCAGAAGTCCCACAAACCCAGGCGCGCGCGCCAGCCGATCGAAGTCTTCCAGCGACGCAACCGCGCCTTGATCAGAGAGACACTAGTGGCCGAGGGATACGACAGTATCGGCGGGCGCGACACTGTGGACGACTGGACTAACGAGAGCGACGGTACCAAGCCTGCGCTTGCGAAGGCTGTCAAGGCTGCTCGCATGCGTTTGCACACCCATGTCGTTAACGCGCTTTGGACGAAGGCGACTGATGAGGAACGCGCACAAGTCCAGGAGGAGGTCGAAGCCGAGAAGGAGGAGCTTCGAGAGGCAGAGATGAGGGAGGAGGAGGAAGCTGCTGAGCGCACCCCTGCTCAGATCCAACAGTCAGTTGACTACATTTTTCACGCATTTTATCAGCATACTGATGAGCCTTATACCAGTGGAATAGACGGCCTGGATGCCTTCTACACCAAAGTCCACACCGCCGGACACTTAGCCACAAAGTGGGTTGGAATGACACTCGTTGGAGGGCCGAATCCTCGATTGGGCGGAGAGCTCAGCATGAAAATGTACGGCATTCCCTTTATCGGACAGCATCAATAATTGATCACTTACTCTCTTCCTCCAGCATCTGCCACGGCGAGACAGTGGAGGGCAACGACTTCGAAGACTCATGCGCCGATTTCGACAAACACATCGTAGAGGCCTTCGAGGGCTTCCTCCAGCAAGTCTTCTGTGCGTTATTTCTTCCCGCTCAGTTGCCTTACCGCCACTAAGTACAATTGTTTTCAGCTGCTGCTGAATGTCGCGCGAGCGCTCTCGAGCCCAGAGCTTTGGCAGAAAATGACTCTTCACGCCCTGCTACTGTAATTCAACCAGCCGCTCCACAAGCACCTGCCCCGCCTCCTGCACCGAGGAAGAAGAAGATGAGTAAACAGAAGAAAGGTGTACCCACCGCCGTTCAAGCTCCACCACCTCCTGCCCCGACCTCTTCTGCCCTCCCGGCCACATCGCCCTCTCCCGAGCTCATGTCACCGCCCCTGTCGCCCTTTTCGGAGGCTCAGTCCCACGACAATTTGGATGATCTTAATGGCTTCGATGAATCCCTGGAGTGTGTCGCTTCTTGGATTTCGTTTCAGTCTACTAACTTGCATCCAGCTTCCCCCAATCTCCTCTGTCCAATGCCATCCCTGCTCAGGTGTCGGGTGAGGCATCAATCAATGGGTACGTGTATTATCTTGTCGTCCGTTATTTTTTTCTGATTTTGGCATCTGCAGCTCCAATGCGTCAACGATTGACCCTCAGTGGCCGGCTGGTATGTCGCCGCCTTTGAGCCCCGGGTCCGCCGCGGCGATCACCTTGAGAGAGCGCGGTGTGCTACCCACGACAGAGCGGGGCGGAGTACTACCAGGTCCCACCATGGCCATCAATCCCATTCTGCTCAGCATGGCGAATAAGCCTTTCACTCCAACCCCGCCTGACTGGGCAAGACCCAGTCTCCTGTTCGAGGCATTCAGGCGCCCACCGCCTACTCCCGCGTTGCCCATGCCCCGCCCCATCCCGCGTCGTCCCTTTCGACCCTCGGGACCCACAGCAGCGGCACGAATCGGGCTGCACAGCCTTGCGGAAGGCTTAGGTCCAAGCATGATCGCGCCGCCTGCGCCGCCCATCGTCCCTGCGCCACCTGTCGTTCCCGTGCCGCCCGTCGTCCCTGCGCCACCTGTCGTCCCCGCGCCGCCCGTCGTCCCCGCGCCGCCCATCGTCCCCATGCTGCCCATCGTCCCTGCGCCACCCGTCGTCTCCGTGCCGCCTGTCGTCCCCGTCGTCTCCACACCCGTCATGCCTGGATCCCGGCCTACTGCCAAGCCAGTGCAGGACATCGCCAAGGTGCAGCACGCACAGACGGCGGTACAGACAGCGGCGCTGGGAACGGAGCCCGTGAAGCGGGGTAGAGGAAGGCCTCGGACAGTGGTACCTCCCGCCGGTGCTGCGCCCGTGTTGCCAGATGTGACGAATACCGTTCCATCCACATCTGCTGCGGCATCCGAGGTGGGCACTGTTGTTGTCTGTTCCAAGATCGGCAACAATCGCGGGGAGGCGAGGCGGGCGGCAGCTTGGGAGCGGGCGGCGCAACAGAAGAGGGCGGCGGAAGCATTGGTGGCCCAGCGTGTGAAAGGGTGGGTCCAAGGGCCTGATGGAACTGTGACCTTGCTTCGCTCGCGCAAGCCGCCCCGTAATGCTGACGGCAGCTTCACCGGCCCTGCTCCCAAGGTCGTTGTTCCCCAGCTGGATGCATCCGAGAAAGTGCTGCGAAGAAGAGAAAAGCGGAAAACGACGCTGAGGCAGCGCCAAGCAAAAAGTAAGTACTTTGGCTGCACTCAATCGAGTGGAACTAATGTTTTCTCGCTTACAGGCGTCGGGCGGGCAGCCACAAGTAGTTAATTCAGGAACGCCGCTGCTCAACCAGCCCGCTATCAAGAGCCGGAGTCCCGCTGCTCAACCAGCACGCTGTCGAGCCGAGCCTCCTCAACCGTTCCTCTTGTACCTCAATGATTCCATACTTGTTTGCGTCAATCAGTACTTATGACTATAGCTATACACGGAAAATACATGCTTGTTTTGTCCTTGTGTACCGGATAAGATAAGTCTTGGATTGATGAGATAAAGGTGATGCTTATCCCGTGATGGCCTTGTTTGATACCACGTGCCAGCAACTTCCAGGAGCGCTGTTGAGCGGTGCGTGGCCTGGCGCGTTGGTGAGGGTGGGCGACGCGCCGCGCCACGCCCGGGATGTGCTTACTTCGGCTGGCAGTTTCTGATCAACTCCGTGCCGTGATCCTCCATGTGCCCACGTCCCACTGGTCGCCATGCACCCCTGGCTCTTCAGTCTCGATCCTTGAGCTTGGACAATGAATCGGTCTGGCGCAAAACGAAAAAAACCAACGACCTACCACTTTGGCCTCCCTCAAACCCCAGACCCGACCTACTCATCCTCCTTGATTGCTGACTCTTCTTCCACTCTGGATCCCACCGCTTCTGCTCCCACTTTTCTGGCCGGTCCGGGACCTTCCACTACTCGCGTCTTTCGTGAGAAGACCTGAATTCGGCAGGATGGACGTGTCTCGCAATTGAGGACAGTCGTCGACGTCGCTCTGCCGCCTAGGGATCGCCCGAACCGGACACACCCTGATCTTCCGAAAAATCGACCCATTTACGACTGGTATAGTGGGGGGGATGTCGACGTGGACAGAGTAGATGAGGGTGAGGGGGAGGAGGAGGAGAGTGGACGTGCACTTCGAAGTTTGGTATGTCCGCCGAGGAGCGAATGATCTAGTGTGTTGACCATCGCGTTCACAGGATCGTCCCCTACAGCAGTGGGCTGAGGACCATCTCATCACGTACTTGCAGGAGGTACTACGTCTCGAAGGGCGGGGGGGATCACACCTACTTGGCTTGTCGTCTGTGCGGTGCAGGCATGCCAGACCACCAGTGTAGGCATTGTCTGAATGGTGGAGAGCTGATTTGTCGCGGTTGCATCGTTGCTGCTCACGCCAAACTGCCATTCCACATCATTGAAGTGAGTGTCTTGTCCTCGAGTACGGAGTCAACAGCTGACATGTGCATGGCAAGCACTGGACAGGAGAGATGTTGGTGCGGAAGGCTTTGAAGGACCTGGGGCTCCGTATACAGCTGGGGCACTGGCACGACATCAACCGTGCCTGTCCTGTTCCGACGCCCGCCGCCAACGATGACTTTGTCATAGTGGATCTCTTTGGTGTCCATGAAGTGGGACTCAACTATTGCGGGTGCGGCCGGGGAGGGCATACCACAGTTCAGCTGCTCTGGGCCCAGCTCTGGCCCGCAACGACGACCAACCCGAAGACCGCCGCTACCTTCGCCATCTTACGTCAATACCAACTCTTGTCTTTTGAATCAAAATGCTCTGCGTTGGAGTTTTACCAGAGCCTCGCACGGCAGACGGATAATTTGGGCTTGAAGAAAGGGAAGAAATCGCAAAAGGTATGTGTCTGGAATGGCTTGAGAAGACATAATGCTAACATGAACACAAGGATCGCGCGACAGGGGTATCGCAGCAAGATCAAAAGCTGGAAAAGGTGTGTCAAGCTAGTCAAGGGCAACCTTTGACGGTGGTGACCTCTACCCGCAGGATTGCTATCACGAATTCCTTCGGATGACCAGGGAGTGGCGACATGTGCGGATGCTGAAACAGGCGGGACGAGGACACGACCCAGCGGGCGTAGCGAATACAAAGCCAGGGGAGTGCGCCCTGCTGTGCCCCGCGTGCCCACAACCAGGCAAGAACTTGCCCGCTAATTGGCAAGAAGCGCCTGAGAACAAACAGTAAGTGCGAGCCCTGATATCAGTAAACGTTGACTCACAACAAATACAAATTAGATACCTGTACGGAATATATCTAGCCATTGACGCAAACTTCCGCCTGAAACAGAAGGATGTATCGACAGAAGAGAGAGACCCGGGGCTGGGTAATGGCTTAGCCTTTTTTGGCGATGTGAAAGCATACATGGAACATGTTAGACGCAACTGGGATCAGAAACAGGATGTACGCACCGTTCGTCAAATTCCGGATATAGACTGATGCCGGTCCAGAGAAGTCACTGTGTTGCCCATGATGCGGTGGATAAGCCTGACCGAGAGGCGCACGGGACTGCCTCGTCCGGGATAGGCGCGGTGGACTGCGCCCGACACAACATGAAGCGGCCATTGGCTGTAGGAGATCTACAGCTTGGGGAGCGGTAAGTGTCGTGATTTCGCCCTGAACGCACGTACTGAATAATATCAGATACTTGAATATGGACTATATGTTCTTTCGCAGTATAGTCGATTTGCCGTTAATTCGGTTTTTTGTGTTGTACGACATCGCGTGCCAATGGCACATCAACATTTGGAAGCGTCTTATTGAATATCAAGACCCGACTATCACCATCGACGGCAACAACAAATTCTTCACCTTCCTCGTCCCGAAATTCCACCTCCCCGCCCACATTGAAGCTTGCAACCTGAAGTTCTCGTTCCACCTTACCCCCGAGGTTGGACAGACCGACGGCGAGGCGCCGGAGCGCAGATGGCCAATCCGCTAGCGAGGAGCACCAAAGAAATGGGTCCGGGATCACGACGCGATACCCTCGACGACCATTTTAATGATTGGAATCATAAGAAAATCATTGCGATGGGTAAGTGAAGTTTCAGGCTGCCCATTCCATCCGTCTGATAAGATCCGAAGGCCACACGCTACGTAGGAAGATGGAGGTAGCAGTCCCGGAGATGGTGAAGACGCGGGAGGCTCTCGCCGACCAGCTGATACAGTAAGCCTTTTGCAAAATACCATGATACGCAGGGACACGGGCTTTTGTAATTGGCCATGGTAGCCATATATGGTAAATGTTGCCTAAAAAAATGCGCAAAACAAGGATTGAACCGGCAACCTCCAGATACTAAGATTAGCCAGCATCATTACCACTACACCAAGGAGGTTATAGATGTCTGGGTTGCTTACCCAGTTAGGTCAAGCCTAGGCTTGACCTAACTGGGACTGCTGATACCCAGACCTAGGGCAGGCAAGCTGCCCTAGGTCTTTGAAAATTGTTTTGCACAGTTTATTCAGTGTTTTGATGGGATAAAAAACCCTAACCAACCCTAACCAAGCTAACCAACCCAAACCCCTAACCAAAGAACTCCAATATACCTGGGAGACAAGGCAGCTAACCCCTAACTCTAACCTTCTAACCCTAACCCTAACCACCCTAACTCTAACCTGGCCCTATGCGGGCCCTACAGGGGTGGTGCAAGGCTTATTCTGCATTTTCCCACCTATATATGGGCTATGCAAACTCATGGGGGGGTATAGCTATAGTAGTGTAGTGGTTAATACCTGGTGTTAATTATCACCGGTATGCAAAGGCTTTTGGTTCGAATCCCACTGGTGACTTTCCTTTTACCGTTCCTTTTTGGGTCTCCGGTGGCTGTACACTCACTACAGTCAACTTTGCAAAACCCCATGTCGCTGGGTAGCCGGTCTTTTGCAAAAGACTTACTTTATCTAGTGCGCCAACCTGGAGGAGTCATTGGGCACGAAGGTCGTGGAGGAGTGGACGGCAATGGCGCTGCGGTGGGAGGCGGATATCGCGCAGCCGAACCCCTTCGAGATGCTGCGGAAGGACATGCACGTCGCGAAGGTCCGCGCAGAGCTGGCAGCCGAAGCGGCGGCGAGGGAATGGGCAGGAACCGAGGACGCGGGTGCTGTGAGAGGAGACATGCACATCACAGAAGTCATGGGGATGGGGCTGCAGTTGGAAGACCAACAGTACGTCGCGTGGATTCGGGGAAGGAGGGATACTGACCCCTATACTAGACGAGTCCTGGCATCCGACGTGGCCTCGACGGGACTACATCCGACAGATCGGCAACGTCGGGCCATGGTCGAGCGCACCAGCAAATTACGCCGCAAGACAGTGGCCTGGATCGACGTCCAGTCGCGCTTCTTCCCTGGCCTCAAGAATGTGCGCGAGCTTGAGGATGAAGCACGTGCCCAGATCTCTGCAACAGACGCGGTTCCAGGGATCGCCGTCTCGGAGATGACGCTGTGGCGTCCCTCCGCCATCGCAGTCGCCCGGGAGGACAAGGATGTCGTGCCTGCGGTCCGGGACGGTGTGCGAGAGGTCAGCATCGGCAAAACGACATACGAGCACGAGTACAGGCTGCGCGTGGGTCAGGCCGAGGAGGCGCTGCATGAAGTGCGGTGCCTGCTGCTCGTCCGGACCCATGTGTATAAGCTCAAAGACACGCACTCGAGAGGGGTCCGAGCAAATATGCGCTCCCAGGACAAGATTGCTGCTCTAAACGGGCAGGTCCAACGAGCGGCAGAGCAGTACCACGCTGCGCGGGTTGCCTTGGTCGCGCTGGGTGGTATGCTGAGGCGGGACGAGTGGAGGAAAACACTCTTAGAGCTCAAGTCCGACGACATCCGAGGGCTGCCCCAGGCAACGTTCCATGACCCCGAGCAGAAGAAGACGACAAAGGGCAAGCGGAAGAAGAAGAAGCAGAGGGTCGAGCGGGAGACGTCGTGGATTTGGGTAATCCAAGGAGCGCGATACAATCCGGGGGACGGTGCCGCGATGCATGAAGGTAAGCACGCGATTAGGTGCCCAAAACACCGGCTGATCTCTACCGCCAGCCGTTCGCATCGAATGGGCAAAGGTCCGAGCACGCTGCCACCGATGGCGCGAGGAGGTAGATCTACTCGAGGCCGAGATGGCTCGAGTGCGGACTTATCTCGCGTGGCGCACAGAGTGGTGGAAGGGGCAGGTGGGACGGAGACCAGCGCTGGCTGATGCACAGCTGGAGGGGGAAATGGTGTTTGCCCTTCGCCAGGCGGCGATCCAGACGCAGCTTGCAGACAGCTTTGCTGACGACTGGAAGTCGCTGCCTGACCTGGTAGCGAAGGGAAGGAGGGGGGAGCTGGAAGATGAAGCCGTGGTGCTTACAACGGCAGAGAATCAGGGCGACAGTGACGAGGAAGAGAGCGACGAGGAGGAAGCGGCTATCGGTACGCTGCCTCAGCGGGAGATCAAGACCACTTATGTGGACGAAGTTTTGGAGATGTGATCTTAGTGTTAGCTCCCACGCATGCATACTCGCCAGACATATGCTCCTTTTTTTTGTATTTTTTTGCGTTTTTTTTGAATACACAAGCTCCTCATCGTTGCCAACGATGTCGAGAGATTTTCCTAAAAAGGAAGTTATCTGATGGCATCCTCAAGGAACCTTGGGTGTCGTGGGGTACAGCGACGAAAGCTGCTGCTCGATGCGGCACATTTAATTAATAATCCGAGACCATCGCTTGAGTGATACATAAAAACCTCCGCTACACTAGCGGTTTTCATGTATCATGGTCCGACCGCTCATTAGCGGTGGCTGATACATCACTCCCCCACACTAAGGTGCAGAGCTCACACGTCTTTTGCAAGTTGATGCGTGCACCTCCACGGCATATCACCCGCAAACCGACGGACTCACCGAGCATACCAACCAGACGCTCGAGACCTACCTTCGTGCCTACGTCTCCTATCAACAGGATGACTGGGTCAACTACCTCCCTCTCGCCGAGTTTGCGTTCAACAACTTCGAGAACTCGTCCACCAAACAATCTCCATTTTTCGCCAACATCGGGTTCCACCCCACCTTCGAACCTCAACTGACGGAAAACACCCCTTCCGCCATTCCTGCTGCCGCCGATCTTGCGACTCGACCCGAACGCATCCACGCGGAACTTCGGGCCGAGCTGGAACATGCCCAAGAAGTTCAAGCTTGCGCTTATGACCGCCACCACGATCCCATGCCGGACCTCCAGCCTGGCCGTCTTGTGTGGCTCCTCCGGCGTAACATCAAGACTACCTGACCATCCATTAAGCTCGATCATCGCCGCCTTGGTCCTTATCCGGTAGAACGCGCCGTTGGAACCCGGGCCTTTAAGCTGCGTCTTCCTTCTTACTTTTCTCATCTTCATCCTGTCTTCCATGTCTCCCTCCTTGAACCCTACGACGATCCCTCCGAATTTCACCCGCACTCTGACCCTCACCGCTTCGAGTTAGCTCCAGACAATAATCCCACGACTCACATTGCGGCTATTTGTGATGCTCGCAAGACTGGTCACCGTTACGAGTACCTTGTGCACTTCCGCGACACATCGGAAGACGAAGATGCTTGGGTCCCCCTCTCCGACATCCCTCATACTGCTGACGAGATGCTTGAACGGTTCCACCATCGTCATCCTCGTGCTCCTCGTCCGCAACGCGTCGTATTGGATAAAACCTACCCGGTGAATGAACCTGATTCTGATTCTACTTCTTCTACTGTTCCTTCTTCAGATTCGTCGCCGCCTGGCATTCTTACCACCGATCCGCCACCCACGACTTCTACCGCCATCCCTCCTGCGACTCGTCGCACCCCAACACCTCCACCACTCCGCCAAAACCTTCGCTCCAACTTCGTTCCACCCACGGTCACAACCACGCACTCTGGACGTGTCTCGCATCCACCCGAACGTCTCGATCCCGTCCACATTCCCAAACCCTGCCGCCCTCCAAAAAATTCCGCGCTTGTCGTTCCTCCAGCGCTAGAAGGGGGATAATGTAGCGGCGCTGTCCCTGATCGCTGTCGTAACCCTCCAGTTCGGCTTTCGCCTTCCTGGAGGTATGTGAAACGACGGAGCTCAAGTGGATTTACCTCCAGGGGATTATTAGTGTATTTAATGTACAGCCTGTATTTTCCGTACCTTGTCTTTCCAACGCCTGTTTCGTGCCCCGCTCCCCGTGCTCTCCTCGCCCCTGATCTCGCTTAAATGAACGGAGCATCCCGCACCGTTACAGTCCACACCCAACACTACTTACCTCTGGAATGCTCGTCCCGGTAGGCTTTCTACCGAAATCCGCGATAAAGCGCCACCCTCCATCCGTGCTTGCTCGTATTCGGGCTACGCTGTCTCGCAACGCGATCGACCTCTCGCCCCGCGATGGTTCTTACTCGCAGTGGATGCAAGACGATCTCGCGCTATCTTCCAAATGAACTTATCGTCGAAATAGTTCGAACTTCGCCAACAGGCTACAGCTGATCTCCTGGCTCTGTGTCGAGTGTCCAAGCTATTCCAATGCCTCAGTGTTCCTCTCTTATACCGGGTCGTCAAGGTCCAGAAGTACAGCTCCATAGTCCTTTTCTGCCATGCAATCCTTTCAAGCAGTTCTCCGGCGGGACTCGTACGCTCGCTCACAATCCGAAGCTACCAGAGATTTGGGATCGGGTGAGATATGTCTGTGTTGGTCTCGGTATCTGCTAATCTATTCCGCCAGCACTGATACAGATCCATCGGCCCTCGTCTTGAACTCCCTCCAATTCTTGACTCATCTCGAAAATCTCACATTAGGCATCGCCCTCTTCAAAGAATCCCATCACCACGCTTTTCTGCAGCTGTCCTTTCCGCGTCTTGTTGCATGCTCCCTCAGCTTCACCACACACAAGCCCATATTCGCCCTAATATCTTATTTCCCTCGTCCGCCATCCCGCCCTGATCCCATTCTCGAGCCCGATAAGCCGCAATCTCAAGGGTGAAGCTCCAGTTCGTATCCAGCTGCCAAGTCTTCAAAAACTCAAGACGCCTGTTGGTCTTCTTCCCTGGCTCATTACTCGGGACTTGAGCGAAGTCAGGCTTTCCTGGGGCACGGTACCGGAGGATTATTTGCGCTACAACGTCGAAGACACGATCCTTTCGCTGAAGGCCAAGATGTCGGGCCGCATTCCATTGATCTTGTCGCACTATTCCTGCGACGAGAACTTTTCCGAAATTGTGGGTTCTGTGTCGAGGAATCTGCCGCACACGAAGACGTTCCACATCCGCCGGCACAGTTTCATCCATGCCAATAGGGTACGATTCTTCATTCAATTTCTTTCGGACGTTGAGTGCACTGATTCTGGTACAGGAAGGGATTACATACTTCCTGAACTGCCTCTCGCGGTTCAAATGCCTCGTGTTTCTCTCAATCCAAGGTGTGGGCCGCCCAGAGATTTCCAAGGAAGGAAAGACCCTTCTGTTGCTTCGCGACCTCGGCGACGTCTGCCCAACGCTTGAAGCATGCTGTATCAGTGAGTTCATGGTTTATTTCTTCCACGCATAATGCTGATGAACGATTTTTAAAGTTGGGTCGACTTGGCGGAGAGAGAGCACTGACCGAACGTGGAATAGATATCCTACCGCGGACTTTTGGGCACTGGCCGGCATCTCGTTACTATGAGTTGGATGCATTGATCCTCTCTCTTGATTTACATAGATTTTTTTAATTTTTCGTCGATCGTTCAGTTCGCTGTCGCAGGTTTGGACTGGAATTCTTGCACGACAGGCGATATCTCTACCCGGCTCACCGATACGGCCGAAGCACAACCGCTCAATCAGCGTCTCGTTCGCAAATATTTTGCTCATTGTCGATTGCGCATTGCACCCCTGTCTGAGCAGGCTCATTTGAAAACCTTGATCAATTCTCTTTGCCTCTTCCTGACACTCTTGGCGCACGTTTCTGCTGATACGGGCATTTTTTCAAGGCTCCTCGAATCTGAGGACGTATATCCAACAACCATGCATCCTGCTCTTCGGATTGAGGGGTTGTCTGCTCTCCCCATTCTCATCCGCGTGCGTTTTGGGAACAATTATCCCTCTTCCACGTACCTGGCTGTTCTCGAAGGTAGCCTTCCCCCAGTCGGAGCCGCTTCGAGAGGCCCCCGTATTCGACGACTGGCTCGTGTTCCTGAACATTACGGCCGAGCGCCTTGTCGTGTTTTACCACTTCAATTCTCCCGCACACAAATCTCTCAAATTCTGTGATAATTACACTCGCAAGGTTTACCCGGCGTTCCTGTCCTTCTCTTTGTATCGACAACCTTTCCAGTGCAGCCATATCAAGGGGATTTCTGGGACAATGCGCTGTTCTGGATGTCGCATCGCACATTATTTCTCACCGGAGTGCCAGGCGTTTGCCTGGAAACACGGTGGACATCGGGAATTCTGTATGTCAAACCAGAGTCGTCGCGAGTTTCCACTCTCATCTTTCGAGTTATTCGTTCTCACCTTGACTCACGATCATCCAATTACAAGTACCGCCCAGTCGAGTCCATTTTCCGGGACGGCGGGACGATGCGTTCATGCGGTTCGCTCTCCTCCACGACTACAAGGCTAACAAACTCGACATCCTCAGCCAGCAACTGTGGTTCATTCATTCCCAGCGCTCCACCGGATTCTGCACGCTTTCAATTACATAGCAGGCTCCTGCTCTATTAACGTGGTTGCGTTGGATAGTTCTTCTCCCGACGATCTTACAGCCTCGACCTGCGCCGGGGGAGCATCTCCAGTGGGCCAACATCGCGTTGTAATTAACGGCGCCGGCGGCGGGCGCTCGAACGATGTCCGTCGCAGCATTACGTGTTACGTTCAAGCACCTCGGGCCAATCGAGCGGCCTCATGCAACTCGCACTTTCCCTTCCAGAGACGCGCATCACGGAGGACGAAGAGTTTGACAGTCGTATTTCCGCGCAGTTGCAAAGGTTAAGGGAGATGGGAATGGTAGAAACTTATGGTTGACAAAGCATATGTCTACTGGCTGGTTTATATTAAATTCTGGCCGATTTGGAATCAATGGTCTGCAGAAATTTTGGGGAGAATTTCGAAGCGAAACCGTTCCATTCGAGAATCGCGCCAGGAAAACCATGTTTTCTCTTCTTCGGGCCCTCAGGTGCAGATGCAAGAGTACTATTGCACAAATTTCGGGTTAAATGTGCCTTTAAAAATTCTACAATACCAATTTTTTTAAAGGACTGAGCAAAAATGGGGAATCAATGGGGCAAAGTGAAACTGCCAGCACTGCCGCCCTGCCGCCAAGGGCGGTAGTGGCGGCAATCGGGAGCGGCACTCACTTTATGTTACATACCTTCTGTCCGTAGTATTACATACAGCATCTTTACCTACATTGTCAATTTGTGGTGTAGTTATTACAGCAATTCACGTGTATTCAAGTGACAAAACTTACCCAGAAGTTGGCAGTTGAGCGTAAGTTCGACTGGTAATGGCGGCAAAGGGCGGCAATTTAACTATTTTTGGGGGCGGCAGTGGCGTCAAAGGGCGGCACTAGGGGCGGCAAAGGGCGGCAGAGGGGGGCGGCAGTAGGGGCGGCAGTGGGGGCGGCAAATATCTGTGGGGGCGGCACTTTTCCTTTTTGGGTCGGCAGTTGGGGGCGGCAATGCAACTACGTTGTAGTGGGAATATCGGGTCGAGGATGTAAGCCAGCCGCTGTCCAGATGGGGTTGGTCGCGTAGAGCTTAGTCAGTACCCAGCCTCTTGTCCACGACCATCGCTATACGATCCTTTGCGCTGCGATACCGCGGGATCTCTGGTCTTCTGGGCAACACCAGCCATTCAGACCGACTACATCTGGTGATTGGAGTGATATTCGAACCGCAGCCACTCCGTACCCGATTTTTTCGCGTCTTTTCCGATATCCACGTCATCCGAGTCTTTTTTCACCCGCTTCCCACCGTCTACCGCTGCTTCACCGAAACACCGCTTCGCATACCGCCTGTGCCGTTCCTGCTACCGCACACCACACCATGGGGAAGAAGAAAACAGTTTTAGAAGAAAAAGAGTTACATGCGCTCGGCATACCCTTTCCTGACGGGCTCGACCGCTGCTTCCGGCACCCGTCTGACCCGGTCGACGACTACGCGAGTGCTTACATGCGCGCAGTTGACTTTGCTGCCGAGCTTGGCGATACCTTGGCAGCGCACCTGTGGCAGCAAGCGCTGCAAATCGGACTACGGGCGGGGCGCGGCAACGTCAACGCCGTCGCATCTGACGCACGTGAGGAGGGCATGAAGCAAGGCCGGGAAATGGGCCTTTCGGATGGGCTGAAAGAAGGTTTGAGCGAGGGAAAGCGAGTCGGGTTCGTTGCGGGACGGGAATTTGGGGAAAAACAGGTCGCGAAGCTGAGTAGTTCTGTCTGCGTTCTCATCGACGCTGGGACAGATTCACTTCCCCTCGATCCCTCCGTCGCGCCTCCCTCTCGCAACCCTGTACATGCTGCCACACAGACCGATCATCCTGTCGACACTGTCATTCCGACCGTCGTTGCCATCCCACCCGTCGCTGTCACCCCTTCGATAACACCAGCTCCCACTCACAGTTGGGCAGACCATCGCATCTATGCGCCCGATACAGCCCCTCGTTCACCGCTCCCGCCCTGGCCGTCCGCAACCCTTCACGATTCCGTGCAGGCCGATGCTACATCCGCGCCCGTAGTACCGTCAAGTCCGCCGTTCAGTTTGGGCAGATGATTCATCACCTGACCTGAGCCGCATTCCGCCGCTCCCCCCGCGCGACTTCTCTGCTCTGCGCTCGGACACATCTACTTCGATGCCGTTCAGCACGCTCCGGTACCGTGTGCACCGCAAACAGCGCTCCACTCGAGCTCCTCACTTCCCCGTATCCCGCTCGTCATTGCACAGATGGCCTGCTACATTTAACGCTCCCTCCCGGTCTTCCGCTTCGAAAGTAGCGTTCGCGATGACTTCGACTCTCGACTGGGATCGCGATCCCCGGCTTTCCGACTTGAATCGTGCCCTACATTCGATGGGATGGAGAAGAGAAGAGAGAGGGGCCATTTAGGATCGCGACGGGGACGTCGCTATTCTGTTGGGTGGGCAGATGTAGTGGGAATATCGGGTCGAGGATGTAAGCCAGCCGCTGTCCAGATGGGGTTGGTCGCGTAGAGCTTAGTCAGTACCCAGCCTCTTGTCCACGACCATCGCTATACGATCCTTTGCGCTGCGATACCGCGGGATCTCTGGTCTTCTGGGCAACACCAGCCATTCAGACCGACTACAACGTGACAAAGGGCGCCAGTGTGACCATGTAAGGGCGGCAGTTTGCATAAAAATTATGGTTTGAGATTATGACATTTTGAGGTGTATCCGAGTCTTACTTAACCTCGGAGCTGCACAGATGGCCTAAACTTGGTGTCTGTCGCCCCAAAATCCCACCTTTTGATCTGCTAGTATGCATGCACGCCTTTTGGTTACGGTTCGTGCCCAGAAATTATGCTGAGAACATCTAGAGGAGTTATTGTCACTCGGCGCCATTCAAATCGTTCCCTGGCCGATCTTTACGGCTACAGTTTAATTCACCACCAACACCAACACTAGGTGCAAATTGCTTGCTACTACCCCTGTTTTATCACTCGGCATAAACCTCTCAGGCATCCTAAATTTGGGTGAGGAGGTAGATATCACTCTGTTGTACCTTTAATTAATCCCGGTGAGTGAACTCAGCATCACTCATGGCGCTGTGCACTGATCGGTTGGGTCCGATGCCGGTATTATTCGGCCTCTTTCTTCCACCACCATCGCACCTCAAGACAGCCTCACTTGGCAGAGCAGGGGAATCACGGATGACAACCAGCAAGTTTGTCGACTGGGAGAAGCGTTTCAAGACTACCCATACCGTTCACGAACCCAGCTCGGCATTGGTCTTCTATCGCCATGCAGCCGACTGGACCTCAGTTTCATTTGTTCCACGGCCAGCCATCAACATCCAACATGCTGGAAAACCCATTCTATCTGCACGAGATCTTCCGTTCGTTGGAGAGGGGAGTGTGAAACGGACTAGGGACACAGACATTGAGCCGCCGGCGAAGCGGATGAAAGGTAAGTCCCTAGCTGTGGGGAAGCCCGAACTAATGAATAGAACAGAGTTCTCCTTGGGTCCCCGACGCAACCCTAGTCGCAGCAAGAAGGCTGGCCCAGTTAAAAAGTCGGTTCAAGTCACACAGCACAAGAAAAGGTCTAGGTAAACCGTTCATTTGTTATGGTAACAGCACCCTCAACTCGCTCTTTTCTTCACAGGTTTCCTGGCTGGGTAGAACTCGATTCCGAGGGAAATGAGATTTAGTCAAGCCCTAAGTAGTACCTTATAACAGTTTTGCGCAGGAAGTGGTAAAAAGATCTTGTTAATAAACTTAGATACATTATAATATTTATCTATATACTTCCATTCTTTGTGGCGGCAGCGTGACAAAAGTGCCGCCTCTGGGGGCGGCACTGGGGTGGCACTTTGCTTTTGCGGGGGCGGCAGTCAGACACTTGAGGGCGGCACTTGGGGGCGGCAGAGGGGCGGTGCTGGCGGCACGGCGGCAGTATTGGCGGCACTTTCACCGTGCCCAAATCAATGGATCTTATTTCGGAGGCCGGGATTCAAACCCAGATTTCCTCGATCAAATTGCGCAATGTCTGTTCAACGTTAAATATGAGCGGGTGTGCCATGCACCGCATCCGACGTTGGAACATAGTTTGTGGGCGACGAATAAGCAGGGATTTTATGGAGGTTGAACGAAATTGGGCGACGATTGCACTTTGAATGAGGCCCAACCAAAAAGACCAATATGGCAGCGTCCTGCGAAAGAAATTGGTCGGGGAGACGACAGACAGAAAGACGCACACAGAAGCCAGGAACCCAGTAAAAGAAATGGTGAGTCCCCTGCTATTCCGGACGCTGGGACTCCGGGAGTCGAACCCAGATCTACTACAGAAGCTGTTTAGATGCAACGTATTCGCAATGGGCGTGCCCCATGCACCACGTCCCAGACTGCTTTCCAAGCTGTGTATTTGGTTAGGTATTGGCTTGAACAAAAGATCAGCCAGTCGAAAGCGAGGAAGGCAACCAAAAACAATTACAATCAGCTAACTACTTCACCGGACAGAGTCGTTGTGCGAGCACGATCAGCCGGGTGCAAGAGCAGGGAGAGATGCGTACAGCAAAAGTAAAGGAAAAAAAACTGATTAAGGCCAATTTTAGCAAAAAATGCGCAGCACAAAGGAAAGCTATTCCGGACGCTGGGAGTCAAAGCCAGAATTCCCACGTAGAAATTCAGACGTGCGCAGGGCACTGCGTCGGAGGTCGGGATTTGGGCTGGGAGGAGTGAACCCTAGTAGAGGAGAATGATTTGGCTGTTTGTTTTGGCTGGCGTGAAAATGAGGGGATCGTAATTACATCAATGCCCTCGTCAGCCAGACAGGCGACGAGTTGAACTGTTGAACAAAACGACTATGTCAATATGGCCTCTGCTATTTTGGACGCCGGGAGTCGAACCCAGATCTCCCACAGAAGCTTTTCCGATCTAGATACAATGTATTCGCTTGAATGGGCATGCACCGCGCACCACATCTGAGGTTCCGCTTCAGAGTCTGTACCGGGCTAGGTACCGGCGTAAAAAAGGTTACTGTCAGTGAGCCTGAGCGAGAACCGAATGCGGCAAACCAGAAACAAACTACTGCTTCATCCGGTTGAGACTTCTTAATACCAGGAGGGTAAGGTCCATGGACAAGGATAAAGATGCCTACGAAAAAGTGCACGAAAAAAAAAACAGATTGAGTCCGGTTTCAAGCCATCGAGCAAAAAAATACCGAAGCGAGAGGCCTATTCGGACGCTGAGAGTCGAACCCAGAGTACCCACGTCGAAATTCGGATGGAAGGACAGTCCAGTATAAATGCGAGCGGGTGGGCGCCGTGCACTGCGTCCGAGGTTAGGATTAGGGATCGCCACTGTACCCGTCCAGGACGGTTGCACGGACGGATGGACTGACAACCGTCCCGTTCCGTCCCTGGGCTACTGGTCTCCCCAGCATGCCGTCCCGTCCACTGGAAGACGGAAGGACGGACGGATGATTCTGATCGTAATTTCTGGTCGTAATTAATCTGCTGGTGGCTCAGGTTTAGTAATTACCCAGGGAAGGCTCCATGAAAATCGTGGAAATTGTTGCAGATCTATCTGTTTCCCGTTCTCTTCGTCAATACAATCCTGCACGGTGCTTCATTACAATCCCGCTGCCTGTTTTGTCGGGCCTGCGCAAGCCCGGGCCCAAGCCCCGGCTTTCAGGCCAAGCCAGGCCCTGGGCATCACTAGTGGCCGTCGGACATGGCATGGCTTCTTTCACTGCCTTAGGTCCGCAGTGTCCTTCCTTCGCCGACCTTCCGCTTATCTTTAGCTGAGGACATGGTCATTGCGTTCCAAGCCCACCTAGACCAATTTGACAGCCCGGAGACATGACCGTTCCGATAAGCCCAGATTTCTCTACATTGTGTCTGCATCGTTCTACCTTGGTCTACGTGAGTAGCCCCGAGACAGTCGGATGCCGACCGAGCGACTTTGCCTATCTATAGCTAAGGACGTAGAACCGGTACCAAGTAGGCGTATTTCTGGGTCTACCTCTGCGCCTACGCAGCTAGCCCAAGTTAGGCCTGGAACGTGGCGAGAGCCCTATCCTGCACAAACTTTTTGAGGTCTTTTTGCCTGCCAATGTACTATCCAACTCCCACTATTATATAAAGGGCTGGGCCTTTGATCGACGATCAGTGCTCCAAAATTAAAAATTCGTGAAACAATCTTGAAATAGAGACCTCATATATAAGAACCGCCTAGTCAGGGATGCCAGTCCCGACTCCACCAAAGCTACCTGTCTCATGATGCGCAAAGCGCCAATTTATGCCCTCGCTGTACTATGTGCCTGCCCTATCGCTCTCGCTGATCCTGTTTGCATTGTTGGTGCGGGACCTGCTGGCTTGACCATCGCAAATCGGCTCCAAGAAAAAGGATACGACACTGTAATTTTTGAGAAGGACGCTGAAGTCGGGGGGAAATGCCAGGCGTATTATGACGAACAGTGCGTAACATCATAAGCGCTGATACTTCAGATGAGGAGCTTACAACTAGTACTTTTCAGAGGCCTTTTCCATCCGATGGGCGCCCTGCTTTACTCGAACCAGACGTATCGGGAGACGCTACCCGTCATTGACGCATCTGGCGTATCTTCCTTCGCTTTCGGGTATACTTCTCCGCAGTGGCTGTATGACTGGCGCAATGGCTACACCGAAGAGGTGTCCACTCCATTGTCCGAGATGACTGCAAACGAGCTGTTCAAGGAGGAAATCGAAAGGTACACCACCTTTTGGAATACAGAGTTTGCTCCGAAGGCGGTGATAGGATACAAGGCAAGAGGCACGTTATCAGAATGCATTCTCGATCCTGACGACTCTGCTGCTCTGGTATGTAGAATGGTGTTGAAGGGTACACCATGTCGACTTTGGATTGGCTCCTCGAGAATGGCTATCCTCTTCTGTTGCTGCTCTTCATCAACGGGATGGTGCCCTATGGCTATGGGGACGTAAGGCAAACACCCATTGTACGTTTCTCACATCAACCCGGCAGAATCTCATTATTCACGGTGGATGTAGCTCTACATGCTGTCATACTTCACACCCGATATTCTTCTTTTCTTTGCGGGACAGCGTGAGGGATATATCATCGGTAAGCTATTGCTGCCCGCGGCGTTGGAATGTGATCTGATTTCATCCTCTATTCGCAGATTTCCATAAGGTTTTCGTTCGCTATGCTGCTACGAGCGTCAATGGGCCTATACATTTGAACACCAGTATCACTAAAATCGGTGAGCAACATGTAACGGTTCTTGTACTCCAGAGATTTATCTGTTTCCCATCCGCTCTTGCAAAGATCGAAGCGGCATCAGCCCGGTCATCACCTATTACATTGACGGTCCCTCCCCCTCGCTCTCCACTCAAACCTGCTCCAAACTCGTCCTCGCCTTCCCACCCGTTCTTCCCGCTCTCCACGCCGCCAATCTCGACCTCACCCCATCTGAACAAACCATCTTCTCCCCAGTTGGCATCATCAAATACTGGTCCGGTGCTGTCCGCGTAGCGACCCCCAATGGCCTCGCCTTCGGTGGCTTCCTCCGCGCAACGCTCCTCGCCCTTGTCGAGAAATTCCTCGGCACGCATTTCCTCTCTTTCTTGGAATTTGTACCTTGGTTACCAGAGGCGGCGGGGGAGCCTGTTGCGCTTCTGCGCCTGTTCAACCAGTCCGATATCGCCACGACGTATTCTTGGGGGAAGTACGGGAGTTCTCAGACGCTTGCGGAGGCGAAGAATCTCCTCGAGGAAGTTATTTCGAAGATCAACAAAGACCCTCGGGTTTTTGGCGCTGCGCCGCAGCCTGTCACTGACGCAAACGTGAAGGAATTTTTGGAATGGGATTATTTCCCCCATTTTGATCAGCCGCAGTTGGAAGCGGGGGTATTATGCCAAGTTCAATGCATTGCAGGGGGAGAAGAACACGTATTATTCCTCGGGGCTGAATGGGTTCGAGACGGTGGAGTATGCGATACGTGCAGGGATTGATGTCGCAGAGACGTATTTTCCCTCTATCAATAATCAGTAGTGCTACAAGTAACTTCAGGTCATGCGGTCGTAGTTCACCTGAATAATAATTAATAATATTGAACATGCCGCTTCCCTCGTTGGTTCGGTTAAGATGCTCAGTTGCAAAAGAAAATTCCGCCAACTGTCATGCCTTCGCGGGGAATCGAACCCCAGATCCTCTTTACACTGCCACTGAATTACAGGAATGTCAGACTGGAATATTTATCACATACCGGAACTCCAAGGGGTCTATGATGACCCTGGGGTATTCTTCAAGGATCTTTTGGTGAAAGAAAAAACAATTGGGCTACTAGGAAAGTTGGCCTATGATATCCTTGAGGTCTTCTATAGCGAGCCCATGCTGGAGATTAACCCAGCATTATACACCCCCCGAACATGAATAATTGAGCTGAGCCCTGGGCCGGCCTCTCATTTGTCCTTCTCCTTTTCTTTTTCTTTTTCTTTTTCTAGTACTTACTTCAGCATGCGTGCCCAGCGGGACTGTTGAGTTGAAAGTGCATCAATGGATTCTGGCTGCCGGGGAGTTATGGTTCAATCCAAGAAATTGGATGAGCCTCCCACGAGGTTTTACCCGGCAACCTGCCTGCTCGGGTCCGAGCCAGGCCAGGAGTATCATTGGGTACCTAAACTTTCCGCCCCCCGCTCGGTAGTTGTATTGATGGGTAGCTTTTAGCCTGCATAAGTTACAATGTCATACACAGTAAACTGGCAGTTCCAATTGGGGGACCACGTCAGTATAATATATCCTCCTCCTCCTCCATGGAAGTGTTCCGTTTGAGAATCTGGCCTTGACGTAACTCTGGTAGATTTGACAGGCGACCTTCCGTTCAATCTGGGAATAGCTGGATGTGATGTGAGCAAGGGTGCAAGCTCAGGAAAAAAATATGTGCAGATTCGGCCGAATGTTCATTTATGTAAGTTCAAGTTGTTCCCGGTCTTATCCTCATTTTGGACATCAAAAAACGTACATGATGTTTCGTAAGTCAGAATTCTGAAATTAGAACACAAATTACTGGGGTTTTTCATTCAAATCGACAGGGGGTGTGACACGTGACCCGATTTACCTATTCGACATTTCAACAGCGGCCAAATTTTCGCGTGACATCCCTCAAAATTTCGACAATCTCAGGGAAATTTTGACTTTTTTTGTGCTCCTGGGGGGGGGGAGGGAGGGGGGGGAGGATATTCGTGACGGCTTGAAGGTTCGACAAACGCCTTCGTGACGCGTGACATCGACCAATGTTCGACATCGACAGAGGGTTCCGTGATGCGTGACTGTCGATTTGAATGAAAACCCCAGTAATACACGCAGGACGAGCGCTGATATCGAGTCATTGTGGACGCGTACGTTGCCACAGAAAAAGACCTTCGCACTACGGCTATCATGTCTGACGAAGACTGGGATGCCATCAAGCTCGTCTCGGAATGGCTTGGTCTATTCAAAGGAGCCACAGCGAAGATGTCAACGACTAAGAAGCCGATGCTCTCTGAGACTCACACCATCTTTCGCACCCTTCAATCGGCTGTCAAGTCAAGTATCTGTAATCTTCCTGCGCCGCTCAATTCCACCCATGGCGCGGCTCAGAGGAAATTGCGAAACGGGCTTGTCCAGGCTCATCTGAAGCTGAGTGAGTACTTCAGCCGCTTCGACACGTCACCGTATTATCTATGGGCTGCTCGTGAGCTGGGTTTTACTCTTTACTATCACTGTTTAATCCTTCGCTAGTTCTTGACTCCGGCATCTCATATGAAGGCCTCAAACAAGATTACGAGTCCGATTCGACTCTCCTTCAGTCTCTCGAGAATGCCAAGGATGAGCTTTACACGGAGTACATCACTCACTATGCAAAAAGTTCATCTCCGGTATCACCTGGCGACACGGCAGCGTCAACCACGACTACCCCCACCTCTCCCTCCAAATTCGATTTCCTTGGGCGATACAAGAGGAGCAACGTCTCTCCAACATCACAGCTCAAACGCGAGCTCGATAAATATTTCGAGATGACGGCGCCGGCCGGCAGAACCCGAGGATATGGAGACGTGTGGCATCCTGGTGGAAGAATCGGGGAAGCACCTTCCCGAACTTGTACAAATTGGCTCGAGATATCCATTGCATCTCAGGTACGTTGGCTAATAGTCCTCCTGCTGTTTAATAATAATTTTTCCCCCATGACAGGCTCCGCCGTTACTGTTGAGAGGATCTTTTCAGTTGGACGAGACACTATTGGCATTCGTCGGGCCCGATTGAACGCGAGCGGGACCTTGATGCTCGTCAAGGCGCGTATGAAGTTGGACCGGCAGCGTGCCGTGGTTCAGGCCCAGCGAGCGCTCAAGAGGGAAAAGACGGATATTATCGACTTGGCAAGCTCTGATTCAGTCTGACACTTGTTCTCGGACTCATTTCGTACTTACGATTCTACTAATCTTTATTATTTCCTTTCTCCCTCGTACTCATTGTGTACTTACAATCCTATTAAGTAAATTCTGATAGTTCCTTTCTATACGTGTTTTACTGAGTTCCATCCGACCGTCCACCGTCCCGTCCCGTCAAGCGATACCAGAGAGCTTCCGCTACCGTACCGTCGACGGACGGTCCACTGGACGGCCGTCTTCGGCACCGTCCGTCCGCCGGGACGGACGGTGACGATCCCTAGTTAGGATACAGGCTGGAAGCGCACCCTAGTAGAAGAACATCAGTTGGCTGTTTGTTTTAGCTGGCGTGGAAATGAGGAGATCGAACCTGCATTTTCGGATGAAATCCAACCCTAGAAAGACCATCCAAAATATTTCGAGTATTTCAGCGCCCTGTGAGTACTACATATCAGTGGTGAGAAGCAAAAGACGGAAAAACACGGAAGCCAGGAACCCAGCAAAATATATGTTTCCTGAAATTTCGGACGCTGGGAGTCGAACCCAGACCTCCCACAATATGAAGCCTCCGGGAATTTGAAATGGGCGTGCGCCGCGCACTACGTCCAATGTTCCTTGCCAGGGTGTGTACTGGGCTAGGTACTGGCGTAAACAAGAGGTTACTGAACGAGGCAACCAAAAATAATTAACCAACCACTGCTTTACCCGACTGAGACATCCTGCGAGCCAGAGCATAGAGGAACGTATAGAGGAAGAGTTAAGCCCAAAAAACACGGATTAAGGCCAGGTTCAGGGCATCGGTCGAGCCAAAAAAAATTTAGACCAGAAGAATGTCGGACACTGGGAGTCGAACCCAGAATTCCCGCGTCGAAATTGGATACAGTCCCTGTAAATGCGAGTGGGTGTGCGCCGTGCACCGCGTCCGAGGCTAGGATCCAAGTGTGAGCATGCCCCTAGTAGGAGGGAATCAGCTGGCTCGTTGATTTTCTGGGGTTCAAAACAAATCAATTACAGAGATCGTGTTTGAATCGGTGATTGTGCTTGGAACGAGGCCTGGCTAGGTCGCCGGAACGAAAGACCGGTCAAAGACGTCGAGCAGAGCGTCATGTGGATACTATTAATCAGTAGGGAGAAGCAAAAGACCACAAAACCGCACACGGGAACACGGGAGTCGAACAAAAGCATTGGTATGAAGGAGTGGCATTTCAATTATTTTCTTCCGAAGATCAATGCAAATGGGTATGCGCCGCGTACCATGTCCGATATTCCTTGTCAGTGTGAGCAAAGAAGAGGTTACTGGGGCGAAAACGAAATGAGGTAAACCAGAAACAAACCACTTCACCCGATTGAGATTTCCTGCGAGCTCGGTCAGCGGGGGGGGCAGAGCAAAAAGAGACACATACAGAAAAAGTGAAGCTAAAAAAGAAAAACATGGATTGAGGCCAGGTTCAAGGCATTTGAATCGAGCCAAAAAATCATTGACCCGAAAAGTCTTCGAGAAGAATGTAGGACGCTGGGAGTCGAACCCAGAGCTCCCGCGTCAGACGGATCAGATGTTTGAAATGCGAGCGGGCGTGCACCGTGCACTGCGTCCGAGATGAGTGTAAAGGTTGGGGACGGGATGTAGTTGGGGGGGTTGAGTTGAGTTTTTTTATTTTATGGGAGCTCAAACCAAAGAGATCGTACCCCTATTTGCATCAAGTTCAGCCAGAGAGCCCAGAACGCAGAAACCAGCCAGTTAGCTCGAGTAAAAGAGAGAAGAAAGGAACGAAGAATAAAAAAAAATGACAAGGCAAGGTAATCCCGGATGTTGGGAGTCGAACCCAGATAGATATACTGCGTTATAGCGTGACTTAGTACAGTGGCGTACAGCGGAAGTTGTAGCTGGCGTGAGCCGTGCACTACATCCGGGTTTTAGTTTTTGAAAGAGACCGAACATCCTCGCGGTAGACTGTAGAATTGGGGCTGCTATACGCTGAGTGACTTGGCCGGAAGACGACTCGAAAGCTGAGCCTGACAGAATTGGGTTCCCTGCGCACAAATCTCTGAGCCAGTGGGTCTGGGCCAGCCGATAATTCACTGCACTTTTACTGGAGCAAGAACGGAAAATGGCACAGGAGTGAAGATGGAAGTTGAAGACAAGGGTGTTCGGCAATCTCCGGCCAATCATTTTTCTTGGCGCTCACCACAACGTCATGTCTCGTACTCCACTGCTGGGGGCGTATAAAACGCGGCCTTTGACTTCAAACTGCCGCCCAATACCAAGTTCTATACGACCTTGTCTTTAACTGCGAAATTCTGCGGAATAACTTGGAAATCTGACCGCAAAACTTGCTTCGATCTTCTTGCTCCTTAGATTCCTGTCCTGGTCTTAACTCTTGAATCCGACTCACGATGGCCACAATCCACGCCTCCCCGCCCAACATGGTCCCTACAATCCCCTCCGGCACCCTCCCACAGACACCCTCGAAAGAATGGGCAGAAAATATGACCGACCTGCTGGGCGGCCACGTTACGCGCACGCCCGTCGGAACACCTGGACCTGACATACCGGGTGGCTTTCCAGCCCATTTGGAGCCGGATGCCGATGCTGTGGACGCTCCGAGTAGCGCGGATGCGTCCCCGAAACCGGTGGAGGAAGATAGCGGGCTCCTGGCGACCGCACAGGCCACTCTGGCCGCTGCGACGGCGTACCTGCCGCCGGGACTTGCGGCGTATCTGCGTTAGTCTCTCTCTTCACTTCAAACTCACATCATCGACTAACTGGCGAGCTTGCGTTGTTACAGCAGCGTCCCCTGATTCAAGCTCTAAACCAGCAACCTCGGCCTCGGAATCATCTCTCCCCCCTGCTCCCGCCCTCCTCCGCGTCTTTCGCCACGTCATCCGTGTCGACGCTGGGGCGTCAAGACGGTGTCGACGTCGGCCATGGTGCAGGGGTACCCTATACTGAATCCGCGCCGGAGCCCTATCGCGCTGCGTATTCGGAGCCCACAAATGTACACTCTGCGACGCCTCCCAACGACCGACTCGACTCAACCACCTCTGCCCCCTCCAGCACAAGCCTCAGCACCATCGTACACACCGGGCACGCGTCTTCGCTGTCAGGGGTCGCTCCCATCTCTGTGTCTGTATCGTCACTTGCGTCTACCTCGGCACCGCGCCCGACATCGGGGCTGATCCCCTCCCACCCGGGTGTCGCCTCTCCCTCTCTTGTTCCCTCTCCCCCGCCCTGCCAGAGCCTACCTCGGGCCTCGTCCCGTCCCACCCCGGCGCTGCGGCGACGCCCCCGCTCACGGAGTCGCCCGCCCCACTCTCGACTGTAACCAAGGGTACAGATACAGATGCGTCGATTCCACAGCCCACCCCCGGCCTCATCCCCTCCCACCCGGGTGTCTCGTCCCCCTCGTCACACGTACACGCCCTCCCGACGCACATCGTCCACAGGCTCGGTGCGCACCCCACACCACACGCCGTCCCCGCGTCGGCGTCGTCTCCGAGGGCGGATAACGCTGCAGCTGTGGACGCATCCACCCCCTCCCTTGCCTCCGCAGTGTCGACAGGCGGCGACAGCGGGTACGCCGCCAGCACGGAGACGGAGGGGCCCGCGACGCCGGGGTCGGTGTCGGCGCCTGCGTCGTGGCCGACGCCGCCTGCGTACGTGGGCGGTGCGGCTGCCGGTGCTGCTGGTGGAGGGGCGGGCGAGACGAGGCTGGAGCCGCTCCGCGCCAGCGCGGTACCGACGGGCGACTTCGCCGCCCCTTCCGGTGACGACAGCACCTACCACCCTCGCGTCCCGGGGTCAGCCACGCCCGCCGCCGTGCGTCCTGACGCTCTTCCCGCAGACCCGCAAAGCCAGTACGCGGATGACGAGGGCGCGAACGGGGATGATCAGCTCGATTCCGGGAGCGACGCCGACGACAAGGGAGATGGAGAAGTGGGCGAAGCGGGAGAGGGGAGGCCCAAGAAGAGCAAGAAACCCAAACTCATCCAACGGCTGAAGGAGAAGATGCACGTCGGGTCGGCTTCGTCCTAGATTAGATTACGTGTGCGTGGAAGGATGAAGAATGAAGACGAAGTGTATCGCCGTCTGTACTTGTTCAGTCGGCCCGTGTACTTACTTATCTTCGTGCGTTCTGTCCGCTTGTTAATGTTGCTTGTAATTATCCACTGAATAATCTAATCTGGACTGCTATATCGCGAGCATCTGTGGGCGAGGCGAGGTAGCAGCAAGCACGAGGGCGGAGCGCCGCTTGTATTTACCCACATACGATCCCTGAACGGGCGTCACCACTTCTTTCTCCCTCCTCGTACGAAAACGCAGGGGGCGATCCACCCCATCTCCACCCCGAAATACCGACAGCTATGCTCGCTTCTTCCTCCGCATTGCCCGGCGGCCCCACCACCACACCGCGCGGGGCACGGGCGTCGGTCGGCATCATCCGGGCCAAGGCGATGTTCTGCATCTCTCCTTCTGTCGCCGACCCTCCCCTTCCTCCTCAGGTGTCACGAGGAGACAACGCAGGTGCAGGCGCACGTAGATGGCGGCGAGATAGTAGGGGGTAAAAGGCAGGCGCCGTTGCTTGCTTGCGCTCCCCGATACCTCCCCCAACGTACGAGTGCAGCCCATGCGTAGGCGATCCCGCTTTGGAGGACTGGGACACGTCGGCGGCTCCCCGTCCCCTTTCCATCCTCGTATGAATACGTCGACACTTCATCCCTCAGTGCGTAAAAGAATCCAAATTGTGCTACGACGGCGAGGCGATTGGGGGGTTTGAACCGTGACGTCGCTGGGCCCGCCTTCGACTGGGAGAATCCTGCCTATTCCAAACCGAGTTTCGCCTTTCTGGATAACTAGTTCGTGTCATTGGTAGCCCTGGCCACGAATCGAAAGTCGTGATCATGTGAGTACTTCAGGACAGTGTGAAGTAAAGAATGCCTGGTAGCAGACACCCCGCACTCGTGATATCACACGCAATATTCTGCTAGCGCATTGTAGTGGATCCAAGATCGGGACAATCCGCCAAAGGTGAACAGACTTTTTTATTTTGCTCTTCCCCACAACTTCCCAGGAAAATTTGAGAGCAAGTGGCTATGCCAACTCTGTTCAGCAAGACCTCATGCGCGGTTGGCTATTTTGAGGACAGCGCTAATAAATCGATGCATAACGGATTTCTCACAGCCCTGTTCCCAGAAGCGCCCGGTTTGAATTCGGTGCATAAATCAAACAGGTCCTCGCGACAGTTCATTAATCAAACATGTCGGAGCTGTGCGTGAACGAAGCTGTATGCAGGCTGTGTCCCTCGTGTTGCTTTTCTTCCCAATACCACACTCTTCACTCATTCCCTCTCAATCCTGGCGATGGCCTCAAACCAAGCACTCATACCTTGGGAACCTGTAGCAGACAACGGAGTTGTAGCGATACAAGAGAACTCGCGACCCGAGTACGGAAGATGGGCACTTTTTCTCAATGCTTTTCTCTCTCCATCGCCAGGCCGCACCTTGAATCATGTGTACACCTCCGTGGGCAAGGTCCTGGAAACTCAGGCAAACCGGGTTGCATACAAATTGGGCCTCGGTCCTCATGTCATCGCTGGGAAAATTAAATTGCACTTTGGAGATAGGGAACATCGGATGCAACAGTTGGAGCTCCTTCGAACCACTGTCCCACCGAAACTTGAGAAGCAGTGCTTAAAGCTCGTGAAATATACCGTGCCGTGGGTGTATTGCCTTTTCCCTTTGCATACAATGACTGACAATTTTCTCAATAGCACCGAATCGGCAAATACACAATGTCAAGCATTCAAGGAGATTGTCGATCTAGCCACCTTGCTTCCCGGTCTCCGGATTCTTTTACTGCAAACAAAAGTCTTGGACAATGCAACATCATTGGACACCATCTCTGTGCTTTGGGATCGGCCCAGTGGCCCACCAGACAAAGAATGGACATTCTGGCAAACTCTGGCCACAACATGCTTGGCAGATACTGTGATTTCGGCCTTGACAGAAAAGAGTTTGTTGTTAAACCTAGTGGTCTGCCACGACGAGGGCTTGAGCACAATTGAACAGTTGTTGGTTGAACATGATTGGTGAGTTGAAAAACTCAAGCATCCAAAATAAATCTGATCCGCATTTCAAGTGGAGTATCAAAATATACAAGTGCACTCTCCTTGCGGTATTTGGTAGGAGTCCTCAATCTGCCTGGATTTTGGCAAAATTTGGGACATGCACACACTCTAGTTGCAGACAAATTGCGTTGTCGAATGGTCTGGGTGCTGAAGGACATTGGGGTGGACATCCCTGCCCTGGGTCTGATTGAAGAAGCACCAGTTGACTATCATGGTGTTGACCTTCTTGCCACCGCACTCCTTGGTGGTCTTTCAAGCTGGTTTGATAAACTTGACCAGGGGGATTGGGTCATCCAACCATGGTATGAAGGTTTTGCACAAGTTCTTCAGTTGCTACGGGAGTGAGTCTCATTTGACATTCAGTCACTCATCTCTATATGTGTTAACTGAGTTCTCCAAGGCCACGAGCTACAGAACTGTTACCATGTGCATCTGCCTCTGCCACCAGCGCCTTTGAAGATATTCTGCCCACTAGCTATCAACATCGAGTCCTAAATGTGATGGTTGATAAGTAAGAGGCTCCTCCATCCATTGTTCTTCATATTGAACAATCAATGACAGCCAGAATCATACTGCCCCAACAGAACAATCCACCCCTGCTGCCAATCATTTAACAGAGAACCTGTCAGCACACAGTATTGTTGGTGATCCGGAGGAGGAAAGTTCTGGACAGAGCATTGAATCTCTGGATGATCTACAAAGTCAAACTTCTAATCTGGATTCTGAGGGAATGGCTCCAGAGGAAAACCCAGCAGATCCAAATTCAGAAGAGGATGTCACTGTTTCTGATATTAATGAATATGAAGAGCAATTTGGCATGGATTTGGGACATGATGCAGGTGTATTTGGAGATTTGGTGAGTAGATGGACTCAGATTGGTTGCAGAGCTACACCTAATCAATCTTAGAGCAGTGGGACAGGGATTCTCAGAAGCTCTAGGGCAAAAATCTTAATGGCTCCAGCTCCTTACCCATTTGCAGAAACTCGGCGCAAAGAGGCTGAAGAGTTGAAGCTCATCCTGCTAGATAAGCAGAGAGATCTTGGGGACAATCATGTAGAGACCTTGGAAGCTATGGAAAGTCTTGCATGGCTACACTTTGAACTTGGTGACTTCAGGTCAGCAAGAGACCTGCGAGTTACAGTGCTCGAGACATGCCATATTCTTTTAGGTGAAGATGACCAACGTACTCTGCAGGACATGGATTCTTTAGGAAGAACACACCGCGTACTGGGTGAGTTCAAAGAGGCAAAGGAGAAGCTAGAGTTGGCACTGGAGAGACAGAGAAAAGTTCTAGGTGAAAGCCATCCTGACACTGCAAGCACTCAGAATTCTTTATCATTGGTATACCAGGACCTGGGCCAATTAGAAAAGGCCCAGGAATTTGCAATGTCAGCAGTGGAGAAACTTAGCCAGCTTCTGGGACAAGATCACACAGCCACTCTGTGGTCCATGCACACTCTGGGGAATAACTACCGTCAACTAGGCCAGTTCACGGAAGCAGAAGATCAATATCACATTGTTGTAGACAAAAGCATCAGTATTCATGGAGAGAACCATCGTGAGACACTGCAATATATGACAAGTTTGGGAACTACATACCTTCTTTTGGGCCAGCTCAAAAGGGCAGAAGACCTCTTGACCATTGTTTTTGACAAACAGACAAAAATTCTTGGAGAAGACCATCCTGATACCTTAAAAACCATGGGGACCTTGGCAACCACATACAACCACTTGGGTCAGCTCAGTGGTTCAGAAGAGCTGGCAACTGTAGCTCTAGAGAAGCTTCAAAAAGTTCGTGGCGAAAACCATCCCAATACCCTGTGGATGCTGATAGAACTTGCATCAATATTCCAGGCACAAGGGCAGCTTGAACGTGCGGAGGAGATTCTTGTTATTGTCCTTGAGAAGCGGAGAAAACTTTTGGTGATGATCATCCTCACACCAGATGGACTATGGAGGAACTTGCAAAATTATATCAAAGCATGGGTCAATTCCAGGCTGCCAAGAAATTAGCAAAAGAAATCTAGTGTAAACCCGATGGCTTTACTTACACGAATTACAGACTCTTACTGATCACATGACCTTGTCTTGATTCTTTACCACCACTACCACTGTCTTCAGATATGTCTTTTGCTATTATACACTGATCTTATTTTGTCTTGTGCCTTTCTGAGTCTCTGTTATATCCATGTTGGAGAAAGGCTAGAAGACGGAAAGAGGCTGGAGACGGAAGAGGGCCAGAACACAGATAAGGCCAGAAGTGATACTACGAAGGTGAGTGGGTAGACCAGCTAACTTGGCTTTACAACAAAGGAAGCAGAAGTCAGACCACAGAGCAATGCAGAGGCAAAGCACATTAATTTTCAACTAAAGATACAAGATAATATAATACGTATTTATACTAAATATGGAGATAGTTTGAATGTGGAAAGAAGTATGTTAAAGACAATGAGCAAAGCAAAAAGACAATAAGAACAATAAGAGAGAAGTATAGTTGCATAAGTCATATGTTTGACTTGGAGAACACTCAGAAGACCTTCATTGCGAAAACCCCAAAGGGCATGCATCAATGGAACTAGCCAGACACAACAGCAAGTTGGACAGATGCAAGCTGGAAGTGCGAGTCGCGTCCAGGAAGTGGTTTGAACGTAACAGCTGTAAACCAGGCCGAAGTCAGGACAGGGCCAAAAAGGGCCAGAAGGGGATCGGAAAGTTCATGGTTGTAGCAGTATCCCCCTCTTAGGGTTCCTTGTCCCCAAGGAACAAAGAACAAGGGGAATATGATGCTGAAGTCGGAATGATGAAGTGATGACGCAACGGGACGGAAGGAATACATAGAACTATGAAGTTGATGATAAGTGTGATTGTGGGATGTTGATAAATTTTTTCTTCTTCTCCATCCACCATGTTGTCACAACAATCACAACAATCGCGCAACAACTGGAAAAGCTGCGAGTTGTCTCCGGACTCGGTTGAGGAGAGGATTGCACGCATGGAAGTGCAAATTGAAGAGCAGTGGGAGGGGATCCTCGCGTCAATGACACAAGAAGTGGTGGAACACGCATGCTTTGCCGTCCATATCGCCGTCCCATGCTAATCTCGCATCGCAGTCCCGGCACCGTATCGATGCCTTGCGTCTCGCTCAAGTACATCTGTCGGCGTTGCGAAGAGAGCCTGCCCCTCACTGTGGAAGGAAGGGCCGTCTGCAGGCCTGCACGGATTGCTGTCTATGGTGCTGACGGTGGCGACCATTGTGCTCACTTGGAGCTCCATCTTCTTGCTTGGGCTTCGCCGACTTTCAGAGACGCGAAGCGGTCGTCCGGCGACAACACTCCTCCTCGTACAGGTAAACCATCCTGTAGACTACTTTCTTACGGGATATGAAGTTTCATCATCTCGGACTCTGGAAGTCGCATGGACGTCGCGCGGGAACAGCAGGCGCCGTGGGCTTTCTGTCGCTCTTCGCAGACAACGCAGCTCATTGTACCTCCTTTTGGTTCATTATTGCAACTGACCTGTTGACAATAATTTATACAACTCCTGCTGTATCTGAGTAGGTTTATCTTACTGGTTGGCCGCAGAACTGAGAACAATCAATTGACTGCTGTTGTTGACGCAGTAAAGCGCGGTCTGTCGGAGAAGGAAAGGTTTGGCACCCGCCGCCTGCGGCCTTATCCCGAGTCATAGTCCTTGTAATATAAGTTATCCACGGAATAATACCTGACTTTCCATATTGTGAGCATCTGCGGTCGAGGCGAAGTGGGCTCCGTGTTCAGTTCTTCTGTCTGGTCTCTCTGCCTTCTCAAGACTCCACAAATTCAAGCACGGGCAGAACAGACCCCGTCCAAATCCAGCGGTCAATTTGAGATGTCCTCCCGCCTCGCTCCTTGCTCTTACTCAAATCTTTCTTATCGTCCGGTACATGCATGAACTCTCAAACCTGCAAGCCCTTCCGGTGGCCAAGCACTGCCTGGAAGAATTACACCTAGATTCGCTCCCTTTTCGGCTCCGCGCGTTGGGCTCCCTCAGACTTCAAGACTCTAGAATCACCCCTCTTTTTGGCATTGTCTTGCTTAGAGCTCACAAGAAAAAGTAACACTCAGTCTATCCTTCGGCGATCTTCCCTGATGGTCTTGCTTTCGCTTCACTTGCTCATTCACAGATTCACGCTCACGCAACGGATGGTCTTGAACTTGCGGCATTTTGTCACTACACGAACGAAATTGAGCACCGAACGGCTTCGTTATGTACCTGCTGAAGTCGCTTTTCTTCGCAAGCCGCAAGTCCCAATTGAACAAGAAGTCGTGGTACCCAGCTCTGCAACAAAAAAGACATATTGTTTTCAACCACGCCTCCGGAGGGAGTCGAACCCACTTGTCCTCATGCATATGACTCGATCCTGGATTTCTACGATTGGGAGGCGGTCTCTAAGACCCACAGAAGCTTGGACATTCTAGGGATAGTACCCGGTGTACTTGACCATCCACAACATGACTTGAACTCTTCCCAGATCAACTCGCCCCTTTTCTTTCGTGCCTGGACTCCGCTTGCATGGTCAAATCTCCTCTAAGTGAAAACTAGCATTCAGCATGTGTGAATCGTGTCTCAAATATAAAAATAAATAAAAAGGAACAAAAGGGAACAAAAGACTCCCATCAAGTCGATATATGCCTCTGGTGGGAGTCGAACCCACGTCTCCTCCTGGCTTGCACAAACTAACGTCTTTACAACCCATAATTGGCAGGCGGGCGCCCAGACCCACAGAGGCTTGATTGGAGGATTCATTGGCAGGGATTAGGTGCAGGGCTTTAGATACACGGACGCGCGGATGTACACAGATACAGCAAAATAGACTACAATTCAATAAGCCCTACTCAAGCCGACCCCGACCCGACGTGCATCTTCTCCTTCAGCCGCTGGATCAACTTCGGCTTCTTGCTCTTCTTGGGCTTCTGCTGCCCCTCTCCCTCTACCTGTTCGTCTTCGCCCTCGCCCGCCTCATCGGCGCTCCCGCTACTATTCGCGCCCTCGTCGTCCGCGTACTGGCTTTGCGGGTCCGTAGGCGGTGCCGAAGGACGCGGGGCAGACGACGTAGCCGCAACCGACCCCGGTACACGGGGATGGTAGGTGCTGTCGTCCCCCGAAGGCGCGGCGAAGTCGCCTGTCGGTACCGCGTCCGCGCCTACGCCCGTATGGACACCACCCGCGCGGAGCGGCTCCAGCCTCGTCTCGTCCGCCCCTCCACTCGCGCCCCCCACATGCGCAGGCGGCGCCGGCCACGACGCAAGGGCCGACACCGACTCGGGTGTAGCCAAACTCTCCGTCTCCGTGCTGGCAGCGTACCCGCTGTCGCCGCCTGTACTCGCCAGGGAGGGCATGGACGCATTTACAGAGGGGGCTGGGACGGCGTGCGGTGTGGGTGTGGGGTGCGGGAAGTGCGCGCGGTGCGTCGGGAGTGCGGTTACGTGGGGGGCGGGTGCGGCGCTGGGGGACGAGACGCCGGGGTGGGACGGGACCAGGCCTGGAGTGGATTGTGGCGCATCGGGGGACGAGAGGGGCACGGGGCTCTCCGTGAGCGGGGGCGTGGCCGCGACGCCCGGGTGGGAGGGGATGAGGCCCGAGGTGGGCTTCGGAATCGCGGGGGGAGAAGGGGAAGCGACGCCTGGGTGGGACGGAATAAGGCCCGACGTCGGGCGCGGTGTCGAGGTAGACGCAGGTGACGATACAGACACAGGTGGGGACACGGGGGCGACGCCGGACAGAGAAGACGCGTGGCCGGTGTGCACGGTCGTGCTGAGTGCAGTCGAATCGGTTGTTGCGGAGGAGTCGAGTCGGTCGTTAGGGGGCGTCGCAGAGTGCGCATTGGACGCAGCGCGATACGGCTCCGGCGCGGATTCGGTGTATGGGATATTTGTGGCGTGGCCGAGGTCGACGCCGTCCTGGCGCCCCAGCGTCGATAGGGACGAAGACGAAGGTGGGAGGGCGGGGAGGGATGATTCCGAAGCCGAGGGTGGGACTCCTGGTGTGGAGCTCAGCGTGGATTCGGAGGACGCTGCTGCTACATATCGCACAAAAAATCAGGTCGGTTAGTGAATATAACGATATGGATGGAAACTCACGCAGATACGCCGCAAGTCCTGGCGGTAGGTACGCCGTCGCAGCGGCCAGAGTGGCCTGCGCGGTCGCGATGATGCCGCCATCTTCCTGCGATGGTTTGCTCCCCGCATTCCGAGATGCATCGTCGCTACTCGTAGCATTCACAGCATCGTTATCGGGCTCCAAATGGGCCGGAAAGCCACCCGGGATGTCAGGGCCAGGTGTCCCGACGGGCGTGCGCGTAACGTGGTTCCCAAGCAGATCGGTCATATTTTCTGCCCATTCGCTGGAGGGTGTCTGTGGGAGGGTGCCGGAGGGGATGGTGGGGACCATGTTGGGCGGGGACGCGTGAATTGTGGCCATTGTGAGTCGGATTCAAGGGTTAAGACCAAGAAGATCGAGCAAGATTCAAGCAAGTTTTGCGGTCCGGTTAAAGACAAGGTCGTATAGAACGTTGTATTGGGCGGCAGTTTGAAGTCGAAAGCCGCGTTTTATACGCTCCCAACAGTGGAGTCCGAGACATGACGTGGTGGTGACCGTAGAGCCGCAAGTGATCGGCCGGGGATTGCCGATCACTCACTGCCATGTTCGTTTCCTGCAAGTTTCTGTGCTCCTCTTGCTCCTCTTGCTCAAGCCAAAGCGCGGTGCATTATTCGTCGGTTGAGATCACTATCTCACAGGCTTGTCCCAGCGTCGCCCAGCGAGCTTCAAGATTGACTTCAGCTTCATTGAAGTGAGTCACGCAAGTTCATCCCAGTTCTGCGACAGCAATGCTCAGTCACCTCCACAGGCTAAAATCTGGACGTGGTGCACGGTGCACGCCAGCCATTAATACGGCTGTTTGCACCATCGCGTGAACAGCTGGACAGCAGATCTGGGTTCGACTCCCACCGTCCGGGATGCACTGGTCGACTCGAGCAAGAAATTCTTTTAGCTTCGTTTCTCTTTTAACAGAAGGCTTGAACACATACGGCTGTCTTCTTCTTCTCTTGTCTCCCTGCCTGAACTTGATCCAAGCGCGACTATCAACGCAAGTATCGTTTAAAACTCCCCAAAATCAATCAGGTAGCCGATTCTCTAGATCTCTTACTAGGTCACGCTCACAGCCCATACTGTACCCTCGGACGCAGTGCACGGCGCACACCCGCTCGCGTTGCCAGAAGCCTGCATAATTTCGACGCGGGAACTCTGGGTTCGACTCCCGGCGTCCGAAATACATAAGTTTCCTGGATGAAACTTTTTCTCGATGTCTTGAAACTCTCCTCCATCCATTTTTTCGCTTCATTTCGCCGTATGCGTCTCCTTCTCCTCTTGCCCCCGGCTGATCGACCTTGCTGGACGTCTCAGTCAGGTGAAGCAGTGGTTTGTCAATTTTTTTTGGTTGCCTCGCTCATTTTGCCCCAGTACCCTCTTGTTACACCAGTACCTAGCCAGGTACGAACCCTGAGAAGGAAATTCGGACGTGGTGCACGGGGCACACCCGCTCGCAATTACATGCCAGCGCTGGTTAGCCCTCGAAAGATTTCGAAGCGGGAACTCTGGGTTCGACCCCCAGCGTCCGAATAGCAGCCTGGAGGTTATTTTGCTCGATGTCCTGAAGCTTGCCGCGATTCTTTTCGTTTGCTTCAAGTTCGCCTGTATACATCTTTCTCTCTGTTTTCCCCCCCACTGGGTAATTCATGTTGTTTTCGCAGGACGTCGGGTGAAGCAGTTGGTTTCTGTTCTCCTGACTCAGTTTTGGCTGGCCGACTCGGATCAAATTGTCTACGACAATACCTGGCCAGATTCACAATATGAAGAGGAACATCGGACTTGGTGCGCGGTGAACGTCCATTTGGAATTGCACTCTCGGTGCACGATTTCCGTGGAAAAGCTGGGTTTGCCTCCTAGCGTCCGAAATGCAAGTCCCCCCAAGATGTTATTTGCTCGATATGTATTTCTTTGCCCAAAGTTGTTGGGTGAGGTTCCAGATTAAGAGTTGGCCATGTGAATTACATTCCAAAGTGATGTGTTCTAGCGACTCGGGGACTTGGCACCTCCCCGAACGGGAGGATCATCGGTTGAGTCGATTGCGAGCATCAGGGGGGAACCATAACATCTTTCTGAATAAATGTGGCTCGACGCCCAGTCATAGTAAGTGTGCACGTCCGGAAAGCGGAACATCGCCTCCGGGCCACCGACCCGGCTTGAGAATGTACTGTCGAATAATTAGAGGGTTGGGTACCGCAGAGCTAGTGCTGCTGGAAGCGCGGCGCTGAGTGGGTGATCGTGAAATGTACGCAGCACTGCTCGTTTAAGCACATTGCGTGGATTGATACCCATTCCCCTCGCCCAGAGATATCTGTTGAGGAACGCGCTCTCGAGCCTGATGATTAGAGAGTGATGTCAATCGATTCAGAATCGCGGCGTTAGCTCTCACATTCGACTGTTCAAAATATTGTCCCATGGCTGCATTGTAAATAAGTAAACAAAACACAGTAAATGTCCACACGGACTCACGCTGGGGCACAGCCGGTAACAAGCCGACTGTCGGGACCTTCTTCCGACAGGTATCGGACGAGAATACCCGCCTCATCGAGAACCCTACACCGAGACTCGGAGCTCGAGGGTACGTCTGAAATATAGATCAAGGCCGGTCTAAGATCATCTATATGGCCTCGTGTGTACAATCCGGGGCTCGTAACTGGCACTCTCACACCTGTGAACTACTGACAGCCACAACTTGAACAGCTTTTACTCATGGCGTTTCGTGGCACCAAATCCGAAAACTTTCCTGTACACGGCCCGGGCTGAGTCCCTGGGTAATAGATTTATGTCGACAGCGCATGACGGGCACGGAGAAGTTACGGGCGCAAACAACACAAGACGGTGATGTCAGCCGCCCGCTCAATGAACAACTTTCCCAGGGTGAACAGGAACAATCCTTCTACGACCGTAGCATTGGAGTTTGTAACTCGCGTTTTTTGTTCTGTTTAGAGTTTCCCTGTTTATTTCGAGCACTGCAGGCGTGTCGTGATCTGTGGGCCGCCACAGGCAGTGCCTCTGGGAGCCGTAAGCATGTCCCAAGGCTCCCACTGTTTTCGTTTAGTAAAGGTTTCAACCCAATAAAACTCTGTTTGTTTTCATTTAAGTAGTTTACGGGGGGTTGTAAACAGTAAATAAATCAAAACTAAACCATTGGGTGACTTTCCGTAAGCATAGATTATTCTCCGAGTTTGCTTGAGAGTGCCAGCGATGGGATAGTTTTAAAACCATTTATATGGGTTTTCTTTTAGTTTATCCCGAACTGTAAACCAAAACCAATAGTTGGAGCCTTAACACGTCCATGCGGCAGGCAGTGATTCGCGGTGTCTGTCTTCAATCTGATTTGGATTTTTACTAGACGTCTGGCTCGATTGCTGTGCTTTGTAGAATTTCGAAGAGTTTCCCACTCCTGAGGAGTCAGACGAAGATTGACCTTGTGGAAATCCTATCGCAGGAAGTGAAAGAAATATGAACCGCGTCACGGTGTGGCATGCACGTTCCCGTGATCATGCGAGAGCGGCCTCGCCGCTGCGAGCGCTAATGACACAATCTGGCAGCCCAAATGTTGCCAAGCTGTCAGACTTGATTCTCACCGACGCTTCGTCCTTGCCACGACACCATCCTCATCCTCGCCCCCACAATATAGCAATAATGTCGACACCTGGGGCACAAAATACAACCTCACTAGACAGTACGATCATGCGCGCACTCGAAAGCACTGTTCTGCCAGCGCTTTCTCTCGCGAAAGCCGGCGTTACGGGCATCGGCGTTCCCGCAGTCGAGCCGATCGTCAACGGTGTTCTGGAGCTCGGGAAGATGCTCTTGGTGTGTTAATATCCGTCTCAGATCTTGTGGAAATATTCAGTCGGCCACAGACCATGCAATCAAACAAGGAAGATCTTTCCAGGCTTGAAAAATGCTTGAAAGACTTGACTGCCATTGACATGTCAGGCATGAGCGGCGATCTCAAAGGGCGATTGGTGTCATTATCCTCGTGCGTCATTGGTGTAACACACGGGCTTGTGGACTCATTCACAATAATCAGAAATCTTACACCGATTGCCGTGCAGTGCAAATCACTCGCAGAGAAGAGGGGAATCAAGCAGTTCTTCAAGAGCAGGGACTACAAGGAAAAGATTCAGGATATCAAGAATTTGATAGCATCCCATATCCAAGAATTTACTGTGGGTCCATCGTGCTCCTCTTCTGCTCCACTACGCTTCAACTTTTTTGGCAGTTCTACGGCAATATTTCGATTGAGAAAATCGTCAACGACATGGTATCCAAGGGTGCGTGGACTCATAATTCGTACTGAACCATTCTCAGGCCTTGGGTTTGTTCAGTTGATAATGTCTCTACAAACGAAATCCTCGCCAGACTTCGGTGTGTCGCGGCACGCTACAATGCTGAAAATACGCCGGAAAAGTGCATGGATGGCACTCGGGTCGAAATTATCAAAACAATCATGAACTTCCTCACTGCTGCTCCGAACTTGTCTCAGCGCCTGATAATGCTCAGCGGCTCTGCCGGATCTGGGAAGTCAACCGTAGCCAAGAGCATTGCTTCTGTTCTAGCAGAGCAGAAAAAGTCTCTGGGTGCCTCATTCTTCTTTTCCAAGGACTACACAGAGCGCAACACCATTAAACATATCCCCAGCACGCTTGCTCGTCAACTCGCTGATTATAATCCTGATTTTCGCCGTCTTTTGGTCACATTCCTTGACAAGGACCGAACGGGAATTCTATCCGCAGAGCCCCGTCTCCAGTTTCGCAAACTGGTCGTTGAACTGCTGGCTAAGTTACAACCAAGTACGACTCCTTGGGTGATTTGTCTGGATGCATTGGATGAATGTGGTCAAGACCGTGGCCAAACCTTTCTTCGATGGCTTTCGGATAGCATTAGCGAAATTCCATTGAATATTCGATTCTTCCTGACCGGACGACCAGATGTTCCTTCCTACCTCAAGTTTGACACTCTTCGTGCAGTGATGCATGGGATAATCCTGGATGATATCGACCTTTCCATTGTTGATCAGGACATCCATTTATATGTTCAGAAATCCCTCGATGGTAACACCTGGACAACACGGAGGGAATGGAAGGCCCGTATCGATGATGTGAATGAAATAACAACCCGTGCGGCTGGGCTATTCATTTATGCAGCTACTGCGGTTCGCTATGTTATCGCAGGATCTTCAAAGGTCTCTCCACAGAAGTCGGTGGACTACCTGCTCAAGGGCGCCCCCCTTGTTCATCTGCACGACCTCTATACACATATTATGAATGAGGCTATTGTTATGCCCCTCCCAGAAGATCATCTTAGCCAGGAATTTTATGATGGTGCCCTCAAGGTCCTTAGTACAATATTCCATCTGTTGGAGCCCTTAGATTCCAAGAATCTAGCTGCATTACTCGACATGGAAGTTGAAGAGTTGGTCACAGTACTGCAACCCCTCAGTGCAGTCATTCGGCTTCCAGATACTGAGAAGGGCACAATCAAGATTATACACCTGTCATTCAGAGAATTTTTGTTATACAAAGTTCAAGATACACGACCGGACCTCATCTGTGGCACTAATCAGCAGCAGAGTTCTGTTTTTTCCAATCTAATTCGTGTCATGCAAAGGGACCTTCGGTTCAACATCTGTCATCTGCCCAGCTCACATCTACGAAACATGGAGATGTCTGATTTACCAGAATGGTTGAACAAGTTTGTTCCAGGGTATCTTAGCTACTCATGTCGGTTATGGACGGAGCATCTCATGGCTACACCATATAGGGCTGACCATGCCCAGATGGCAGGGGAACTTCTGTATGACAAGTTCTTGTTTTGGCTGGAGGTTATGAGTCTGCTGGGGAGGGTAAGATATGTGGCTCAGTCACTTTCTCAGCTTCTGAGATGGATGGACAAGGCATGTTCTCTGTGTTCTTATTTTCACCAACTAACTGTCTATTAGGATCTGCTGGCGCAATTTGTGATGGATGCGATCAAATTTATCGGTTTCTTTGGTGAAGCAATCATTCAAAGCACTCCACACATTTATCTCTCAGCATTGGCCCTGGCCCCCACAAAGTCAGAGATTGCCACAAGATTTCGGCCTCAATTTCCACACCTGTTGGATGTTGAAAAGGGGAAAATGATGGAATGGCCCTCTACACTGGCTGTTATAGAAGGAAACGAGGGTGGAGTCTGCTCTGTAGCCTTCTCCTCAGATGGACAGCACCTTTGTTCTGCCTCATCCGAAAAAACTGTTCGCTTGTGGGACGCAATGACTGGGGAACGAGTTGCCCAGTTTGAACATCCTGACATTGTTACTTCAGTGTCATTCTCACTGGATGGCAAAACTATTGGATCTTGCTCCAAGAACAAAATGATACATTTTTGGGATGTCGAAACCGGAGCACTCTTAAGTAGTTGGCAATTTGAAGACTGGACAGGCAAGACAGTGATATTATCTCCTGATATCAGGCATCTAGCATTTGAGTCAGACAACAATATCATTCTCTGGGATGTGCACCAAAGCAAGGCCCTCAGCAGCTTTGTCGGCCACATAGATCTTGTCACTGCCATAACCTTTTCTCCTGATGGTAGATTGGTTGTTTCTGGTTCCGCAGACAACAGTGTTTGTACATGGGATCTGAAGACTCTGAAGCTGCACTGCAAATTTGTAGGTCACACACACCAAATCAACTCGCTTGCTGTTTCTGCCAATGGGAGATTTATTGCTTCCGGGGCTAGCGACGAAACTGTACGTTTGTGGGATCTACAGATCAATGGGACACTGTGTACAATGAAAGGCCATACTGGCCCGGTATATGCAGTCGCCTTTTCTCCTGACCACATGCACATTGTTTCTGGGTCCACAGACAACACTGTGCGTGTATGGGACAAAAATACAGGCAACACCATTCATGTTTTCAAGGAGCACACATATTCTGTCACCTCAGTCACATGGTCTCCTGATGGTCGATGGGTTGTGTCCGGATCCGACGATGGTACTCTGCGTGTCTGGGACACACAAATTGAGGAAGTAAATAATGAACCACTTGGCATCTTCCCTCGAGTTCTGCCAGACAGGGCTAGTGAACATGCAATGACTGATTGCCTCACACATGAGCAATATGGAGGAGATTCCCTTGTGTATGCAGTTGCATTTTCCCCCGATGGTGGATATATTGCATGCGGCGGGGAGGACAATGTTATCTGCTTATGGGATACAAAGACTGGAAAAATGCTGCACATGCTCGAAGGTCATGATGATGCTGTTACAGTAGTGGCTATCTCATCTGATGGTAAATATCTTGTTTCGGGATCGTGGGATATAACTATTCGCCTATGGGATCCCCGGACCGGAGAAGCACTTCATCAATTTGACCACAATCACGGAGATGCATCAACAATCATTTTCTCCCCTAACGGGAAGCACATTATTACTGCCACTTCTGCTGAGGGAATCATTGGGGTCTGGGATTTTTTGACTGGAGACCTTGTCCTCTCCTTTGAAGGCCTCAACTCTGGGTGGGCAATTGCATCTTTACCTAATGGAACCTATGTCGGATCTCAAGGTCGTACCAACTTGATTGGCTTCTGGGATTCACATGGAGATGTCCTTGGTGAACCCCTTGTAGGTCACACAGGTTTTGTTCGCTCTCTTACATCTTCCCGAGATGGTAGGCACATTGCTTCTGGCTCTGATGACCACACTGTACGTGTGTGGGATACACAGACCAGGGAAACATTATGTGTGTTCCAGGGGCATACTGCAGGAGTTCGCTCACTTGCTTTCTCTCCTGACGGCAGGTACATTGTATCTGGGTCCTTTGATGATACAGTGCGTGTGTGGGATATGATGGCCCAGGATGTGTGTCGTGTGTTCCAAGGCCACACTGATTCTGTTGGAACAGTTGATTTTTCCGGTGATGGCAGGCATATTGTCACTGGATCAGATGACAAAACAGTACGTGTGTGGGACACCAATGATGCTGACAGATCCAGGGTTCCCTGTGTATGTTCTTTTGCATGTTTCCTCATAGCTTCCATTGTTGACATGTTTCTATAGCCCCTGCACAATGGGTTGTCATCCCATACAGACTGGCAAATTAATCGTGGATGGGTGTCCTTGAACCCTTCAGAACTTCTGTTTTGGGTTCCACCTAACTACAGAATTGGACTTTGGTCACCCAACACAACATGGGTGGTTGGGAAGCACCAAACTTTGCTTTCATATGACAATTTTGTCCATGGCACAGAGTGGACAAAGTGCTACATGCCAGTTACAGTATGTAGGGACACATAACTTTTCAAAATGAAAATTGTTTTGATGGCCTGCCAGTTACGAATACTTATGTAATAAGTAGACATTCTTTTCAACATTTGACAACATGAAAAAACATCAGGTGATTTTAATTGTCCCACTTTTTCTAACAACAGGCAATAGTGGCTGCATTGTAACAGATCCTTGTTAGAAAGACTACATTTCTCCGGTGAAATTAGTGGCTGTGTCTGCTCACGTGAACAGTTCTAGCGGGTTCAAACCTCGGACCCAGAAAATATTTTGGAGCAGTGGGTTCAAAATCAACCTCAATCTGTAACTAGCCAAGCACAGGTGCAAGGTTATTAATGAAGCTTGACATTTTAATTGGCTCTCTACAGGTGTGTTTGCCGCTCTTAAGCCAAGTCATTCCGTAATTAAATCCCTGTAAACCAAAGAAGAGGGTGGTCACTGGTATTTCAATTCAATAAATGGACATGGGAGCAAGTCGAGGAACCGGAAGGTGGAATTAGTACTTCTTGGGAAGGGCATCTTTACTCATTGAATCGGGTGTTGGACCATCACCCAAGATGTCATTTATTCACCCATCGCCAACGCAAAGAAACCATGTTCAGGATTAGATTTTGTAGTAAAAAAACAAGTATTAAACCAGAATTAACCTTGTTCCAGGTGCTGGGACCTTTTAATTAAGCAATCCGTATCTGGCAGTATCTGTGGGTTGAGTTTTGGCTGAGCCTTTGGCTGTAATTTCAAGCCTGCCACCTGGCAATTTTTTTCTGGATACTCTAGATGTACACGGCCAGGATGGATGAGCTCCTGTAATTTTCCGGGGTCTCTGGCCCAAATGGTAGGCCAAATACACTAAATAATGGTTTGTTGATTTCTGGTATGTTCCTGGGCTGCATCATCCAAACAGATGGAGCCACACTTCCTTTCTGATTCCTAGTCCATGTAACAGACAGTTTCAGGGCAATTTAATCCATTGTTCCGGCACAGTTCACTTCCCTTCCAACACATCTGTGATTTCATTCCTGTACTTGCTTCATTGGTTCTGCTGTGCTGTAAAAATTTGCTGACATGTATTTCAAGTCCCCAAATGCGATTTACAGGACCCCATAATATCTGTACTGCCGCCATCAAGACACTTGTTACAAACATGTTGAAAAATGTGCATGCAGGCACATCCTGGGAAGGCACCATTTAATATGCCTCCAAGGTTTTATCACACCAGGAACACAATGGCGATGTTCCTGAGTCTCGGTGTGATGTGCATCCACCGCTCTCAGGATGCCAATTCAGAAATTCCTTTCTGTTATTTTATTGGTGACCTGTATGGGCTCGACTGCAGTGCCAGATTAAATCTGGAATTTTTTCCCCTCTGATGAGTGCCCACTCACTTGCCCCCCGGGCTTCAGGGTTGGTTTTCATTGTTCAAGGACCAACAAAGGCTGTACATTTCTGTTTGGGTGTGCTTTGATCCCTGTCAACTTGTCAATTGCTACTATTCCTCATATCTCCTGGAACTTCGGCTTGATGTCCCAAACACCTAATATACTCCTTTGGCTTTGATCTTGGTTCACATCTCATTGCTCAACTTGTATTGGGCCTTCTCTACACTCCTATCCATTTTGTGATTGTGGGAACCTGGTCCCTTTTGCGGTAATTTTGCTCCACGTTCTATGGCTGTCCACTGCAGGCTATGCCCAAGCGGCATCAGGTGGAACTTGTGGGATTTTTTTGAAAGTGCTCTAGGGCTTTGCAGTTAGGTGTTGTGTAGGAGCAGGAAAAGAGCATGTAAGTGTGAGCACAGCCACTGGCAATCAGACCGGCGATCAGTGCATTACAATCACCATCAAAAATCAGCTAAGCAATATCTACACAGATTGTGTTGTGATTCATGATTTAATCTGGTGGTTTGCTGATGGTCAGTCCATCTGGGATGTCGGTGATGAATTGTTGCTAGCTAGATGTGCATTGCTTGGGTGGAGTGGTAAATATTCGGTGAAATATAGCAAACACCATTACTGGAGTGGACTCAACAAAAAGACACAAAAAAATAAGTATGAGTACATGTCATTGAAAGGCTTTGTCTCAGTCCATCTACAGCTGGAGTACTACTGATGACATGGACCGACAAGTGAAATGCAGCAGTACAAGCCACAGCCACTAACCGAATCCACATCCTTGTTCCCCCTGGTTGCACAAGCTTAGACGTGCCGCTGAGTATTCATGAATTTTAGACTTCTTCACAAGATTGTGAAGGAGTAGAAAAGGGACACAGATACATCAGTTTGACTGGTTGAAGCCCTTAATCAAGCACTCAGAACAAGAGCACTTGACTAATGGTGTGCAAGACTGTTGTGGTGGGTTAAGACCCTCCCTTGGCATAGCCAACCAAGTGCATCAATCCAACACCAATCCCAAATATAAGCCTTCTAAGGCTGCTGATTGTTTAAGGTCCCTTTTGACCGTTCCAATAATCCTAAATAATAAGCCTTCCAAGGCTGGTGTAGTGGTGCCATGTTCTCAATCCAAATCCCAAATCCTTTCACATCTTAATCATGATCCCAAATTATGTGTTTTACTTCCACTGAAGGCAAGACATATTACAGCTAATTGCAGTACCGAAGGCGTGGATCGAAAGGTTGCCGTTTTGGGAATTTTTTGATTCTCGTGACCGATTTGCCCATATCTCGATGAGTTCTTCACGGATTTGGCTGAAATCTAGCTAGATAATTTGTACTAATTCATATGCAATTAATGATAGAGAAGGATCCTTCAGAATATCATATACTGTGCCTATTTACACTTGAGGCCATTGGAGTGATGAATCCCAACTAGCAAGCCCAGATCTTGTCTGAAGGAGCTGAACTTTGGCTAGGGTGGACTTTGATACTTGTAGGGAATTGTGATAGAGTCATATTTGAGAATATAAATCTTATTCTCTTTCCTGGCTGGCTTGAAGGCTTTTTGCATTGCTAATACAAAAATTCGCCCTAGCTACATGATATTCGCAAATATGACTGTATCACAATTCTCTCCAAGTACCAAAATCCACCCTAGCCAAAATTCAGCTCCTCCAGACAAGATCTGGGCTTGCTATCTGGGATTCATTGCTCCAATGGCCTCAAGTGTAAATAAGCATAGCATATGATATTCTGAAGGATCTTTCTCTATCATTAATTGCATATGAATTAGTACGAATTATCTAGCTAGATTTTAGCCGAATCCATACAGAACTCATTGAGATATGGGCAAATCGGTCATGAGAATCAAAAAATTCCCAAAACAGCAATTTTTTGATCCACACATTGGGTACTGTAATTAGCTGTACTTACATTGTGCAAACGAAGCAAGGCTCTTAATAGAACCAGTCCAGGATCACAAGTGCGGACTACCTGTTGTAACACAAGCCCTGGATCCAAGCCTCTTAGTTGAGATCGAGACCAAGTGCCTGTGCCACCCCAGCAGTAGTTAACACAAGCCCTAGATCCAAGTCTCTTAATTGAGACTAGGACCTAGCACCTGTGCCACCCACTTATGCTTACACTACCCTAATTACACTACCTGAGTAAGCTAAAGATCTGCCATTTAACTCCTTGTTTCCGATCGGCTGTCTGACTCAACTGAACTTCCAAGCCAAATAGTGTGGTCCTACCCTTCGGACCATTGGATTAAGAAAGCGCTGAGTCTCCCATTTCTGTAGACACCCAGAACTCCCTAATCCACCAAGTGGTTCCCAAGATATAACCTCGTCAATTCCTGATCAAGCCAAGAACCCAAATTGGGACGGTAATGGAGCTGAACCAGTTTAATGGTTAAAGTCCCTTGATTAACACCTTCAGATTCAAGGAGCATTGGGTATCAGCTTTCTGTAGATACCCTAATCTCCCCAAACCGCCCATTAGTTGTTGAGATATACACTGATGAAGCCTTGCCTGAGTCAAGAACTCATATTGGGATAGTAACATTGATCGGTGATTAACATGTGTCCAGACACGTCTCCAGAATAGGCCAAATCAACCACAACAAGGTGTGTCGGCCCGCAGTTCTATCTCTGTCGATAAACACTGGTTATTCAGAGCAGATATTTAAGTTCCCTGATATTTGTTGGCCCCACAGAGCCTTAATCAAGTTGATTATAAAGACTCTATTCTTAAACCCGTTGAGTCGAGCCTTAATCAGTATGGGAGGTTCTGATTAATGTGCTCTTGGGCGGGCTGATTAAGCCCTCATGGGATGTGCCTGATTAACCATTCAGGACTCATGTTAATCCTGGAGATGTACATCTAACTTGGTAATGCACAGGAATCCCAACATTAGTGAGATTCCAGGCAATGCCAGATAGCCTGCTTATCATCTCCCCCAATTTCAGATCTTGACCGTCCGCAGTCAACATGTTTCTCTGATTCACAAGTGCCCTACCAATGAAGATAGCTGTGATCTTTTGCCCCCTTGCAAACAAAGTGGTTGGTCAGCCATGCCCAAGACATAGTAGTCAAAAGTCTTAATCAAGGGCCCCGCTGGATCTATGTGATTAAGGCTTTTGCCTACCACTGACTGGCACAATTTCAACCCCATCTCAACAGCAAAATCCTGAAGCTTCAACTACAGTCTGATGCTTCTCAATCGCATTGTTGTTAACCACTGTTCATCACATTATCTGGCCAGATTAACCTTACAGCTGTTTGAAGAAGTAATGACACTCATCAAATTTTTATCAATAAGAGCAAATTTGACTTGTCATTTTGTTGAGCTCATTGCCGGCTCAATTCTCAACGGATTTCCTCGAGTATAGGCACGTTCGAAAGCGGGGAAGCATGGCTTTTAGACCGTACCCTACTTGCTGGGTAGATTACATAATTTGTATGTCCCAATATTCGGGCTGCCGAGTTTGAACCAGATGCGGCAACAGCCATATCTTCACCATCTGTCAACAGATTTGCCTAAATTCAGATGATTCTGGAAGTTATGATTGAGGCAATGACTCGTGCGTATTATCAAAATGAAACATGAATGATTCCCACCCATAAGAATGGGGTTACAGATCTGGACTGAATATCCATTTCTGGTAGATTGCTTTGTGGGCAAACCAAAAGGTATCATATTACTCGAACCAGAGTTGCTTTTTACGCCTGTGACCTTTTCACAGCCCCAGTCTAGACCCTTTTTTGCCTCTGTTAGCCACCCAACACCTTTTTTATAAACTCTTATTCTAAAGAGATTTTACCCACTTTCAACTTCACAACCCCTTTTTCGAACTTACGATAAACTCCCGAACAAAGCCAATTCTGGAGGACCTTGTGTATAACAATTTATACACCTGACAGTGTGCTGGGTGATTGATTATATAAACTTGTTTGTGCTATAAATAACATTGCCTTCTTGCTTGCTTCCTACCACCACCGTGGCACTTGTGTCGGCTTCAAGTCACATCATACTATGCTCCACATCATTGAAATGGTGACTATGGGGCTGGCAGTGAAATAACCACAAACCAAACCTTGTAAATGAATATGCGGTTCGATAATGCAACTACATCAACTTAAACACTATAATCCTTGTGCAAGTTCGGGGTTCCAATCCAGTTTAGATTGTGGCAATTTGAACTTGAGTTCTCTTCTGAAAGCAAGACTTATAGGTCCACAAGTCATACAGATAAATTGCTCAAAACTGTTCTAGGCGCAATCACAGATAGTCAGGCGAGATTTTATGTTCAACAGTTTTGTATGATGTGGGTCTAGGTTTGGAGATAGTACTCTGATGTGAAACACAAGTGATTCTTATGAAATCCCAATTCTAATAGTATCCGTGGTTGCTAATCTTTGCGAGACTATATACCAATTGTCAAGTCCAATCTGTTTCCTTATATTCCATGTGTCCGTTCCATTTATCCAATATGTCCACGCATAGTTATAAAGATCCAAATCCAACACAGATAATATTTCAAAGGGAAAAACAAATGAAACTCAGTATAGCTTCTGGATGTCTCCGAATGAATGCCTACTCGACCGGTTAAGTGAGAAGCCTAGTAGCTTCGCATCCAACAGGTGGGGTGAGATTCACTGGCTTCTTTCCCATAACTATCCACTTAAATACTTTACAGGATTCTAAATATGAACGAGACAGATACAAACACGCGGCAGGGTTCAGGGTATATGACTAGTGGTATGGCAGCTAGCCGAGGAACTCCTGTCAGATATCAAGAGATTAGTAAAAGCTCAACAGATTTATAAGGAACATCGACGAGCCGAGCTTAACAATAAGTCAAGATCTACACCACTTAGAACAATTGTGATGGGACAATTGTTGATGTACTAACTTTTAGCTGACTTCCTCGTCAGCCCACTGTTACCCTCCTTGGTAACTATCCACTTCAACTGGTTCCTCTTTGAACCACTTAAGTGATTTGTCTGAAAACTGTGATAGCCGTCGCTTCCCAGTACCCGAGTATGGTTTCTTAGTCAATTGATAGATCAACCAAGTTCAACCTTCTCTTGGCAGTCCTGAAGACATCAGATGATGTCAAACAGTAAGCCCTCTTTTTCAGAAGGATAGTCCCTTGTAATACACCCTTAGTCAGGGATGTGCAGTAGCCCCAATCTGTTTCCAGGATGGTTAGGCACTTTCTGCAGTTGCTCCATTAGCGACTTCTCACGTCAATCCTTTACCAGGATCGTTTTCCAGCGCATTTCTAATGGTCCGAGACACATTATATCCCTCTTGGCTAACTGCCCCAGCCAGCAGTAGCTCTTGTGAGATGACGTCGTAATGTCTCTCTCTTTATAAAATTATCCATGTCTGTCTGAAGCCTTTTAAACTCCGCCTTTGGGAGATCAGGCCCGAGACTTTGGAAGCGCTGGGTCCGGACCTTTGAATAAACGGCACTTCCTCGGGGCATTGGCCCCATGATCAACTTCAAGCGCGCGCGCGCCTATAAAAGCGTACACAATGGCAAACTCCGCTTTTTGCTCACTGTTAAACTCTTGGCTATCACTAATAAACTTGGGCGACGGCGCTGAGACTAGCGCCTATCTGTCCACAACTCTTCGGCATCTACGGCTTCCCTCCTGAATCAACAGCTGTCTTGCGCGTCTCTCCAACAAGCTCATTACTTCATTGATCTTTCCAATAAGCTCGTACTTGATCAGCTTCTGTCCGATGCAATGCCAACCAATCCAATCGCTGTCTGCCTTGGCGCCTGCTTACCTCTGCCACGACCTTCGTCCCTCGGTGCAACGCAATGGAGAACGTCTTTTCCGTTGGGTGTGTTAAACATCTTTACATTCTTTATAACCCTACTTCACGAGTCTCAGGCTGAGCGAAGCATCCACCGATCAGATGCTGTCCCATCTTGATACAGAGTACCATAGAAGCATTCGCCGTGAAGCACAACGACAACGACGCGCCAACCAAGATAGTGATAGCCGTGATTTGAGGCGGAAAAATGATAGCGATGCCCGTAGATCTGCTCGGGACTCTTTGCAAGATGAGGATCGAGCACGGATCCGCGTTGCCGACAGCGTCGCGCATTCATCTGCTAGAAACACAGTTACCAATGCCTCCAACGGCGAGCGCTGGTGGATTCGTGTGTCCATGCTCAATTCGAATCAAAATGCGACTCCCCTTGGTCTGAAGTGGAACCGTGTATGTAAACACTGCGGCATCAAGGTAAATCACAATAGCAACCGATTACTGGTGCTTGATTGCAAACACAGATTTTAACGGGAGAAAGCTACAACGACAAATGCTTCGTTTGTGGCCCCAAGGGCAGTCATTATCAGCCGCTGCTCCCGCCGTACCCCGAGGAATGGGATTATTTTATCGCTGATCGCAAAACTGCATCTCTATCACGGAAGCTCAATGGGATCTTCTGCCTTACTGCCCTCGGTGTTTACGATGGTGATTTCATGAAATTTTCGCCAGGGATAGCGGCCGTGACCCTGAACGGAGGCCGCACCTATCATCGTCTCCTCCCTGCGCACGAGGGTGAACACGCGATTCGATGGTTCATCCATGATCCGCTGGCTATGTTTGTCAAAGGACAATCCATGGATATTCCTTCTGCATGGGTTGACACCACACTAGCTGGGCTGGAGCGTGTAAACCCATACATCTCTCAACTCGAGGATCTGAATGTCTACGACGACGAAGATGACATTGCCTTGCACCTCGAATATTCTGATGCCGGGGCTGACTCCGACGTTGCAGCAATCATTTCTCTGGCTCCTGCGGCACTACCCACGCGACGTAAACTGGTAATCCAACGAAAGGGCGCCGATGAGCCCGTATTTCTTGACCTGTTCTCGCCCTTTGTCGAACCACTTCACTATCTCTTGCTATTTCCCTATGGCACTCTAGGCTGGTCACCAAGTCGATTGAATGCAGCGGGTAAAAAATTCAGTCAGGCACGCTGGTATCGCACCAGGTTCTTCATGAATGCCGAGCAAATGTCCGTGTTTTCGCGTTTGACAGGCACGTAAATTTGTCAACATTTATTGGATGATGTGCTAACGCTCGTCAGGCGAGTATCTGGTGGACTCCTGGAGCGCAATCGAGGAAGCGCGGCTCACCTACATACGGCTGAACCAACATTCGGAACAAGACGAAGCTGAATATGTTGGATCTGGAGACGAAGAACCAGTGGACGATGTTAGATTGCCATCCACGTTCATCCATTCCCCTGCCTGGTCTGCGGCGAATATTTCAGACTGTCTTGCCTTGCGCAAAGCTCTTGGGGCGGTCACTCTTTTCATCACCTTCACGACGAATCCTCGCTGGCCCGAGATCGTGTCGCAGCTACGGCCAGGCCAGACTGCAAACGACAGGCCAGATCTCATTGTTCGGGTTTTTCAACAATATCTCTCCTTATTCATGAAGGACATCTATAACCTGATGGGCCCCATACTCTATCATATTCGCGTCACAGAATTCCAAAAGCGAGGGCTTCCACATGAGCATATTGCCCTGGCCTTGCGCCATATCCCGGGAACTCCGGCCGAAATCGATGCATTCCTCAGTGCAGAGCTTCCTCGAACTGCAGGACCCATGCGAGACGCCGTAAAACGCCACATGACACACGTCCATGACCCGACTAAATCTTACCATCGATGTGGGTGGCCCGGCGCATGCCAATACGAGTATCCGAAACTGATGAGACAAGAATCCTCCTTCAATGATCGTGGTTTGTAATTATCCCCATTCCGCATGCGGAGTTGACTATTACTGCAGGATACTTCCAACATCGCCGTCGCGAGCCCGAAGACCAGTTCATTGTTTCGCACATTCCCTGGCTCATTCTCAAGTACGACTGCCACATAAATGTCGAATATTCTATGGGCGTGAATCTGTTCCAGTACCTTTTCAAATACTTTTTCAAAGGCCCCGACGAAACCAACTGGTCGGTGCGCAAAACCGCTAAAGAGGCGCCAGCTTTCGGAGGCTCCACATCCACCCGTAGACCCGTCGATGAAATCAGGGATTACGAACGCGGCCGCTATTTGTCGAGCATTGAAGCAGCCATGCGAATTGCCTCTTTCCATATCACCGAGAAACGACCTGCAGTAAAACGCCTTCCTATTCACTTGCCTGGTAAACAACGGGGCCAGATGGCGCGGAAGGATGGATCGGAATCCGACGCTACGCTTTGGTTAGGTACATGGAGCGGCCACGCCACCCTCGCCTGGACAACATGACTTACCTGGAATTCGGTTCCAATTGCAGGTTAGTCAAACATAACCCAACTGACGATATGCATCCGCTCGAGGTACTCGAGAACGAGTATCCCACTAGGCCAAGAATGCGCATACGCTTCTACAAAGACGGTCATATCACCGTCAGCTGCTTACAGATGGTGTATCCGCGCCATGGGGATGTCTTTTATCTCCGCGCACTCCTTCTGCATCGAAGCGCACGGAGCTGGGTCGATATCCGAACCGTGGAGGGGATCGTGTACCCGACACATCAAGAAGCCGCGCGAGCAATGGGCCTATTCGATAACCGTGACGAGGGGGTGATGGCATTTGAAGAACTATTGAACCTTGGGACCGCTCCGGCACAATTGCGCTGGATTTTTACACTCTTGGCGGTAGAGGGTAACCCAGTTATGTCCATATGGGCGGATCACGAGGCCAGCCTATCTTCCGATATTCGGGACAGCATGCTACGAGTAACCTCACGACCCGATCCAAGTTTAATTCGAAACGAACTACTCCGCCGACTTCAGATCCTTCTCCAAGGATTGGGCAGAACATTGACAGATATCGGGCTCCCTGAACCCGAGGAACGACAGTTGGAAGTCGACGCCGAACGTCTCCAGTGGAGTGGAGATCCTGGTAATCTCTGTGGGTTCAAGGACAGCTTGACAGCTGAACAAGTACGCTTTCAATTTCGATTTCATCTTCACAATTGCGGAAACTAACAATAAATTCCAGTGTGCAGTGTACGATTGCATAATGGAAATTACAACGCTGGATAACCCTCCACCTATCCACGTTGACGGTCGTGCAGGCCGTGGCAAGACCTATCTCCTATATCCCGTGATAGGGGCTCTCCGCAAAGTCGGCGAAATTGTGTTGCTCTCTGCGTCTTCTGCATTTGCCGCCAAGAATTACCCTGGTGGCCGCACGACACACTATCTCTACGGAATTCCGGTCGATGAGTACAAGCCATTCCTGGTGTCTTCAGTAGGGCCCAAGAGTGATCGAGCACGCCTGCTGTATGCAACCAAGTGTCATGTTATAGATGAAATTGGCGGTCTGCATTTCAAAGCTTTCGATTGCGCAGATCGTCTCATGCGAGGGTTAACTGGGAACACTGCTCAGGTCTGGGGTGGGCGAATGCTGATCACAGTCGGAGATTTTCGGCAGGTGCGATTCAAATAACAGGCTCAATAAAATACTAATACTCAATCTAGGTGGCGCCCGTAGTTCGCTTTGGTGGTCGCACGGCAATTTGCAAAGCATCTCTACGGACACAGCCGATCTTCAAACATTTCCAGATCCTGCGCTTAAATGTTTCAATGCGACAGAGAAATGACCCCAATTTTGCGTCTTTTCTAGACGCTATTGGAGACAACCACGATCAGGAAACTGTCGACCTGGGGCGCTTGCGCCACACGGAATCGATTCAGACTCTCATCGATTTTGTATTCCCCCCCAGCGTGGCGATGGACCCCATGGTTTGCATTTCAAGAGCAATTCTCAGTCCATTCAATCCTTTCGTCGATGAATTCAATTCCATCATCTTGCGGACCGTTCCAGGACAGACCCACACCTACATCAGCAGCGATTCTATCGAAGGCGATACCGACGGATCCAATAATTCGATCCTCGCTGACTCCGAATTTCTAAACTCTCTGAATGAACCTGGTATCCCTCCGCATGAAGTTATCCTCAAAGTGGGAGCGATATGTCGGCTGACGCGCAATCTCAATGCAGCACAGGGTCTCACTAAAAACACTCGGGTCATCATTCGCCACCTGTTCCGATACACCGTCGAAGTTGAAAACCATTTCTACAATATTGGCAGGACGAATTGTTGAACCAGTAAGTACAACCCGTGCATAAATGTATGCATCAGTTACTGAAATCAGCCTGAGATGCGTATTCATATCCCCCGAATCGCTTTCCACTTCCAGCCGCAGGGCTTCAATTTTGTGGTCCATCGAAAGCAAATGCCATTGAGTCTGTGCTATGCCACGACATTCAATGGGTGCCAATTTTTAACGGTGCAAAAACTTGGCCTGGATCTACGTCGACCTGTCTTTTCCCATGGACAGTTGTATTCAGCGATGACGCGGGTGCCTGACTCGGAAAATGTCTTGATCTTGAAATACGATGGGGACACATCGACGTGTACAACCAACATTGTATGGAGCGAACTTCTTCTGTAATAAATTCGAGTTCCACAATGTAAACAAAAGATATTCATTTCAAAAAGGGGATGACGGCCCGCGAAGCGGGCCGTCAACCACTTGTAGTGTAACACATTATAGTACGTTGCAACTTGAGTGATTTTGAATAAATGCCCGGGTGCTCCAGTACCAGGTCTGTCATTGTCTCAGCCAGTTCCTATCGGCCTCTTTTGCTCATCTCCAATCACCCAGACAAAACAGCTGGATTTGCTCTAGCTGATGCCATGCTTCGTGCAGGGTGTTTTGTTTCCTGGAGGTCCTATCTGAAGTTTTACAAGCAGAATCTATTCTAGGATTCGGCTCTTATGTTCTGGTCCCTTTGACATTTCCTTTCAGGGATTCTTGTTTTCTGACACAACATGTCAGAGAACAATTCACCAATTCAATTACATGGCTCAATCTACCTGTCACCCACACCTGAGAATACCCTTTTAGAATTACCTTCATTTACCACTGTCTCTTCCTTCCAGTGCTAGAAGAATTCTGCGGATTTCTGTCACAATCAAAGCTCTTGTCTCTTCCAAACCGAGAGACATCCATAGAACTTTGAGAAATGAAAGTGAATAAAAGGCTAGCTACTACAGAATAAACTACAACTACTTATACTGTAAAGCAAGCTGTGTGAACTACTATCTACAATAATAACTACTATGATCCAAAGGCTGGCTTCAGTGTGGTAAATGTTTGTAAGTAATGTACTGCTACTATATATAACTAAATGAAATGTCTGTGTGCTGCTTCCATCTGTAACAAGCATGTTCTTACCAAGAAACCTGCCGTAGTCCACAAGGCTATTAGTAAAACCTCATGTATGTAATGTGTCTGTATATATATAACTATCCATGTGTCCAATGTGTGTCCATGATGTCACGTGTGATGTCATAATAAAACAATAGCACTCATCTAGACTCTGAGTGTCCCGTGGATCCATATCTTATTTCCAGCACATACTCCCATGCTTCCGATAATCCATGGAACAACTACGAAGCATTCGAGTCGTGACAATTTCCCTCCCCATTTACCGAACCATCTGCCGGGCACTTCAACCCTGCAACAACGGGCTGAACAGTCCCTGTCCAAATCCAGCAGTCAATTTGAAGTGCCCCCTCCCACCTCGCTCCTTGCTCTTACTTGATTCTTTTTTATTGTCCGGTACATGCATGAACTCTCAAACCTGCAAGCCCCTCTGGTGCCCAAGTGCTGCCTAGAAGAATTACACCTAGACTCATCACTCCCTTTTTCAGCTCTGCGCATTGGGTTCCCTCAGACTTCAAGACTCTAGAATCGCTCCTCTTTTTGGCAACTTTTTGGCATTGTCCTCCTTAAAGCCCTCACAAGTGTTGTGATAAAAGCGGGGAGGGCGATATTAGCAGAGGAGGTAAGGTAGTTTGCAATAGCACTGTTGGTGAAAAGACTGCTTTAGAGCAAACTGATGCTCTAGCAGGATTGCACAGAGAGCTTATATACTACAGGAAATGTATCTAGAATATTCTACATGTATCTACGTGAACTGTCCGTTAGTAAGAATCTTATCAATCAATGCCCAAAGGCTGAGCTGCTATTAATAATTCCAACAACAAGGAAAAGGAATACCCAGTCTATCCTTCGGTGATCTTCCCTGATGGTCTTGCTTTCACTTCACTTGCTCATTCACCAGTCTTATAGCAATCATGCCCCTCTCAGGAAGACCACCGACTGATTACCCAATTGCATGGCTGTGCCACCAGGCATTCTTTCCTGTGTACTGCAGCCGGAAGGTACTGGATAAATCAGAGAATATTCATACACATACAGGAAGCATATATAATCATTTCTTACAGTGACAGTCAAGCGATACAGAGGGCAAATATCCCAATACAAGATCAGCTTGAAATTTGATCAAAGATTTTGTCTTAGCAAGTTGATCACATATCATCACAGGCACTCGATGAGCTGCTTAGAGATAAGTGAGGCCTCTTACTATTTTCGAGTTTTCTATGTCTCCAAATGTTTCTAGATTTATCGCTGGAAGGCATGTGCCACAACACGGTGTTCAAAAATCAGTTGGTGTCTTCCTGATGGGGTCATGATTTAGTCTCTCGCAGCCAGACACTTCAATATTACTGAACTCATACCTCGTTATATTGAAGTCTGTTATTAACTGCGGGTGTCCGATCAGGGTAAGATTTTGCTACATAATCTGCACAGCCACATCGACGCTTTTCGATGTTTTGTATATACAGAATCAATATTCTGATTGATTTTTTGCACAAATACATGCAGTACTAAAAATCTTTCTATGTGCTTGGGATTTTTAATGCGCTCTGGAATCAGGTGGTGGAAGTACCCAAGTACCCACGTGACTGTGTGCCGTGTTCAAGGTACCAAGTGTTAAATTGTGCCCTAAAATATTGAATAAATTTGAGAAGGTTTGAATCGCCAGTATAAGTCTTTCTGAGTAGTTTAAATGGGTACAACAGCCCATTGTTCTGCTGTGGTTGGAGGTTCGATACCATGTGGCAGTGCTGATTATATAACAAGCACTTACCCCAATCGGGACCCCGCGCTTAACAACAGACTAGTCATGATTACTAACAGACCATATACAGTTTTTTCTTTCTTTTGGAGTATTGAATAATGAAGCTCAGTCTGCAAAGCATTCCAAGTTCATCTGCTGGGGTAACCAATCCATTGATCAGTAGAAGCCGGTAGTTTGTCCATCGGGGAATGTCAATTACACACAGTTTTTAAGACCTAGTGTGAGGCTCTAACCAGGAGTTCTGTTATCCAACTCTGCATTTGCACTTAAGGGCTGTATACCACGGGCTTTGATACCACGTCAGCTTGATTTCAAATTGTGTCACATTTTGATCGTATTCTTGGACGTCTAGTGCACAGCAGTACTAACATACTGTTTGTGAATTTTGGTCTCGGGTCACGGGTCACAATGCCCAGTGCTGAATGTAAAATGCGTGACATTGGGGCCCAATCTCCCTTGGAGATGCAAAAAAGGCGGAATTTTCGAAATTTTTCGTCTTTTGGAGGTGTCACACCAAAATTTGTTGGTTGCCAAAGTGCCGAATCGGTATTTTGGGTCACGGGTCACAACCCGTGCCGAATTGAATGAAATTGTACAGTATCTGACTGAGATACATAACTGCTGGGTGGCTGCAATGAACTTGGCATTGAAACACAATTGCTTGTTCACAAGTAAAATCCACTTTGGCCACCTTGGTCTAAATAGACACACAGTGCTCAGAACTTGGAGTGGCACCCTTTGGGACAAAGATTCACTGCCGGACGATTGGATACAATCAGATCGGGTTTTAGTGGTCAGAGGCAATTACTATCGAAGGGGTACCTTTGCAAAATGTGTTTGATGGGCATTGTGTGTGAGCGTCTCAACTCGGATTTCTGCAAATTTTGGGGTTTACGGAGCCATATATATGAATCCCTCACTTGAACATTTTCAGGCATATTGGTGGTCTGTAGAGGAAGCCATGAGGTTGCCGATGAATGATGTGCTCCGAACTAAACCCAAACAACACACTTATCACCCAAATACAACCCAAGTCTTTCCAGAATAAGCGGTGAGGCCTACGGAAATAAGACTAGGATCGGAAATAGGCCGATCAGCGAGCGCAAGAGCCAAAATTCAGACGAGTGGTAGTCCCTTTACAGGTCCTAACAAGGTTGAAGGGAAGGTATGTGTTTCCCTTAGGAAGATGAACCTTCACTACAAGATATCACCAGGAATTGGCCTGAGCGATAATCGAGCGGTGGAAATAAGATAGTTTAAAGCTTCACAGCTTATGAGACAGCAAGTGTTGAGAGTGGTGGTGGTGGTGGTGTCGTCCAACGATGTGCAAGAGACCTCTGATAGGTCGACGATATAACAATTCCAAACGATAGAAACCCTGTAGCTTATTTCCCAAGTGCCGATGATGATAGCTGATGACGATGATGGTAGCTGATGCCAAAACACAATTTGATTCCCAGATGCTAGATAGCCTCAATTACGTCCAAGACATTTCCGATACCCTATTCCTTATTCCAACTTAAGGTTTCCCGATGTTAAAGTCCAACGACAATACACACTGAGCCAACCCCAGAAATAGCCCAATCGCAAGCGTTCAGCCTACTAATACACGGGTGATTCTGTACCCTACTCGAGATAATGTCCTGACTACTTATACAAACCCCAAAATTATATGCAAGTCCAAGAACGAAATAGAAATTAGTAAAATTGCCCGAGTTCCCCTTCCTCAGCCGTTTATCCGTCAGAAGGGCTCCCACGAGCGTATTGCCATTGGCTGGTGCCCAGGACGATCGTGATGTTCGTTCAAGCAGCGTTGGTCAGCCTAGGGGTTTGAAACCCTCAGTCTCTTGACTGACTGATACCAAGTCGTTCATCCTATTTCCTATTGTCCCTGGTCCTTTCCTGCCATCGCTGACCATCGGGTAATGTTCCCCTGGTCTCCAGCTCCTCGTAGATACCCCTAGTGAGACTTGTCCCAGAAAGGATTCTTATTTCCCCAACTCCGTCTGCTCGGAATAAGAACAATCCCATCAGATCTCCTTAGCCGACCTTCACTAGTCCTGGAACTTCACCGGAACACACATCCCCGGGCCTTAACGTCTATCGCATGGAAGGCGCATGGCCTATTGGTGCAGAAATAAGACTATTCCCGCATGCCCTTGTCATCAGTATGTCCAGCCTATACCATCGTGTGGGAATAAGACCAGAAATAGTCTCTAAAGAGGTTTGTGGGCTACACATTCCTCTACAGTTTTTGAGGTGAGCACTGCCAGTCCACAGGGTAGTTCCCTACCCCTTGTACCCATTACTCTGTGATTACAACCCTTCTGGCTATACCGAGACCGTATACCAGTCCTTAGAAATAAGCCTATACTGTAATCCGACTATTCCTGAAACGCGCAAAATGTGCAGTGTTTAGGTATAGACGGATTCCAGACAGTTCACCGAGTCGAAAACCTCAAAACACCACCTTTGCAAAAATGATGGCCTGCCAAATTGGCAGATCATCATTTCTGATGGATTTCATCCAAAATTGTCTTTCGCTTTTCCTTTGGACTCCCATCCCCGTCGTCAGCTCCAGAAACCACATAGGAAAGCTCATCTAGGACATATAAACATACCATCTTTATCTCAAGGCATTTGACTCAAAATTACGAACAATAGATCAATTTTTTGCCAAGGTAACGACTTTTCACCTATAAAGCCCAGATAACCTCAGTAATTAGTGTTGGGATGCAGCGTGCAATCCCTGCAATAGTTATTGAAAAATCGGGTGCTCTAGTGCTCACTGCAATAATTTTGCCAATAACTTTCAGATATCTTTCAGTATTTTCAATACCTGGGACTTACAGGTGTAGCTTGTAGGCTACACTGGATAACTTTCAATAAGTATGGGCCTTGGGCATGTATTGCGCTGTTGTACCAGACCCTATATGCCAAAAAAGGCAATTTCTTATATGAGGACAGAAAATACAAGGAAAAATCGCAAAAATACATTAAAAAAATTAATAGGACATACAGGCATAGCTTCTGGATAACCTTCAATAAGTATAGGCCTTGGGCATGTATCATGCTGGCGTACTAGCCCAAAAAGGAAATATCACATCCTATATGCCAAAAACGCAATTTCTTGTAAGAGGCCAGAAAATACAAGGAAAAATCGCAAAGATATGTATAAAAAAAATTCCCTCCATCCCCACAGTAGTTACTATGCTTTCGAGCGACGGTCCAAAACAAGAATTGTACGTAATTTTTGTGTAAATAGTTATCGACACGAACCCCAGGAGGGTCCTCCTTTCCTACCCTTGACGGTGTTCTTTGACGAGGACGATGACAATGCAGTCTCCTTGCTTGTACGACATGGATGGGGCGGAGCATTGCGGTAGGCAGCGCGTGGAGCTGGACGAGGCTTGTCGGTGGCAGGGGGTGGGTCTCGGCGCTTGCTTGCGGCTGCCTTGGGCTTGGCAGTGGTCGCCTTCGTCTTGGGCGCGGTTGCCTTTGTATTACGCGAGGTTGCCTTTGTCTTGGGTGCAGTCGCCTTCTTCTTCGTGGGCCGGGAGTCCTCCTCGTCATCCGTCTCATCATCTTTGTCGACCCTCTTCCTCTTCCCCCCACCCGACTTCCTCGCTTTCTTGCACGGCCCTAAACCCTCATCGTCATCGTCATAGTCCCTCGCCTTGCGCTTCTTCTGCTTCTCCTTCTCCACCCGCCTCCCACTGCGACCCTTGGACTTCTTCCGAGGAGCCGGCTCCTCATCGCTCTGGCCGTCGCGGTCCTCCTCCTCATTGCTGTCACTGTCACGGTCCTCCTCTCCGTCCTCCTCGTCGCTGCTATCCACCACCATGGACCCGCTCTTGGACTTCGACTTCTTTCCTGCTGCACGCTTTCGCACCATCCTCGCGTTTGGCCCCCTCTCTTCCCCTTTATCCCCCCGCACTTTCCGCACCTGCTCCACAATCTCGCCGGACTCAACCTTCTCCTCGTACTCCTGCCTCCACTTCTCCTTCTCAGCCGCATTGAGAACCTTCCACCGACAAGTACCGTCCCTCAGTGCGTCGCGAAGGGTTCGCATCTCGTCGACGGTGGAGATGTTGGTGGGCGAGGTGAAGTTGACATTCTGGGGCCAGCCGACGAGAGCGCACCCATACCCCCGGACAACGGCTTTGATGTACCGTTCATAATTCATCGCACACTTCGTTTTCTTGCAGGCAAGTACTATCGAGCAGTCAATCCGTGAAAGCAAAAAGTATGATAACGTAAAAAAAGCATACCGAGCCCTGTCTTGATCATATTAGTTACCTCTTTACGCATCGATGCAAGGGTGTCGAGACCCGTAAAACCCTGGCAATGCCTTCATTAGCTCCGTGTTCTAGCATCAAAGGAAATAGAAATATACAAAAGACATACCTTTATCCCTGGCGCAGCACCACAACTCAAACTTGGCAAGAACGTCCGCAGGGTCCATCTTTAGAACTTCCCGGAAGAA